>VWZS01009285.1:1403620-1451327 GCA_013397075.1 Rhabdornis inornatus
GGGCGGGGCCCGGACGCGGAAGCGGCGGGAGCGGCTGTTGCACGTGAGTCCGCGCCGGGGGGAGCCGGGCCGGGCCGAACCAAACCAAACGAAACCGATCCGACCCGACCTGACCTGAGCTGAGGGGCTGAGGATCCTGTCCCAGACTCGGTCTTGGCCCTGGCCCCCGGCCCGGTTTCTGTCCCGGTCCGCGGAGGGAGGCGGGGCCGCCACCATGGCCTGTCCGGGCCGGCTCCTCTCACACCCTCCTTCCCTCCCCGCAGGCCATGCAGCGGCCCGGGCTGTTCGGGCGGCTCAGGGCGGCGGTCGTCGGGATGGTGCATGTGGGAGCGCTGCCAGGTAAGCGGCGGGCGGCCGGCACGCCCGGCGGGACCTGGACCCGACCAGGACCAGGACCGGGTCTGTCGCCGGCGTCACCCCCTAGCCCAGCTGCCGTTCCCCTGGAAGTCCCTTTACCGTAACCACAGGCCCCTCATGAAGCGCCGTAAGTTTGGGCGCTCCCCTTTTTAAGAGGTGAAAAAGGCGGGAAACAGTTCCACAGAGGACGTGGGCTGAGCAAACAAGGATTGGGGTTTGGTGAGCTCTTGCTTCGAGAAGCAAGGGTTAGCGAGTTGCACAAATGGCGTTGGGTAGGATGGAGGCTGGATAGAGTTCTCTCATGGCCTCAGGCACTGGGAAGCTCAGACAACAGGCAGGAGCTGTTCCAGCCTGGCCTCCTCGTCCCTCTTTCCAGGGGCTCAGGGTAGTCAGAGCTGATTTGCTGAGCCCACCTTCCCCTTGACAGGCTGATGCCCAGAGCTCAGGATCCCCACTTTTTCCCAGAAGCAGCCCCCAGGTGGTACAGCCAGCTCACCCTGTGCTGTGAAATCAGGCCAGCTAACAGAGCTGACACAGGGCTTAGCACAGTCCCCATTTCAGACTCCCACTGCCTGACCTTAGGAGCCCAAATATCAGAAGAGACTTTGGTCTTAAGGGAAATTCATTGAGCTCCAACAAAATCTTTATGTGTGTATTTCTGCCATGAAGATCAGATACAATCAACCTTGCAGATAAAGGATAGCATTTACTGGGTTTAAACTCACTGGTTTTAGTATAGGTGTTCTATGCTGACCTAGAGGTCGGTCTTGCCCCTAGGTTGTATTGTCTGGAGTATCACTAATGCAGGATAAATTATAAGTTTGTGAATAGCAAGCTAAGAGCAGACTTAGTACAACAGGGGATTGTAGGAGACATTCCTCAAGTTTTGTGAATTAGATTTAGGAGCTGAATGGTTACAGCAGCTCTGTCAGGTTCAGATAAGGAAAGAAATATCACTAAGGCATGTCACAAGGAGATAGGGCAGCCTTTGAACAAGTTTGCCCTTTATGTCCCTGTTTCAATATGCAATCCCCATGGATGTCCTACCCAAATCTGTTACTGTCCATGGTTTGGTTTGTGTATGCCCTGGGGTGAGCAGCATTATTCTTGCAGGGACACCAAGAAGTTCTCTTCCATTGACCCAGATCATTGATCAAGCTTGTCAAGAGGCAGAAGCTTACAAGGATGCTGGAGTTGTAAGTTTTGGTTTCTTTTTTTCCTTGATGGCCATTATACAAAACCATTTCTGCATAGCCAGAATTTTAAATTGAGTCTATAGTACACCAAAGGTATCTTGAAGCTCATCGATTAGGGAGGTGCTTAAATCCATGTCTTTTATTTCAACATAGGAAGTAGGCCTTCTAGATTACAAAAAACTCTTAATTATCACCTGGACCCAAAACAACTGGGTTTAGAAAAAGCTTAGATTCAAATTGTACAATTCGAGTTGAGTTGGATGAATCAAGTCAATTTAAGAAGTTAAAAAAGTGGCCTGAAATATCGGCTGTTGCTGGTATTCGAGGTCTCTGGCTGTGGAATGCTTCATCAATCCGGTCTGACAAGCAACTGTATTTTTAGCTTTGTACAAGACTCTGGTTTCCTGAGGTCGTGGAGGAATGCCATGTGCATACCTCAGAAACCTGGAGGGTGCAGGATCACCCCACAGCTGTGTTTGTAACAAAACAGCACAGATAATTCAGCATCTAAAAAGAAAAGGCTCAAGCCCTTTTCTGCCCTCTGTAAGCCTCTCTCCAGGCCCCTGGCAGTGAACATGCCTGCTTTGCACGTCCAGAAGAGCAGGCCCAAAAGGCCAGTCTCAGCCAGAGGCAAGAAGAGACTGCTGTCGGAATTGCTGTTGGACCTAAAATGGTGTAGTAATCTCCATAGGTCAGTAGACTTTAACAGGGTGTATGTCCTTTTGAAAGGTCAGATATGTTTTAAACATTTCATTACACCTTGTCTTGGGGTGTTGATGTGCTTTTTCTTTGACCTGCCCAAAGCATTATGAACATCTTCTGATGGTGTATTAATGTCCAAGGTTTGAAAATGTCTTCAGTGAACAAGGTGTCACTGCTCCAAGCTGCTGTTTCCAGAAAAAACTTTATTAACAAACTGATTGAAACATTTTTAATCTATAAATTAGAATGATACTATATGGACAAAACAAAATTGAATACAAGAGCTTAGTTTAAAGAATAGAAGACCAAGGTCAAAATGCATGATAAGTCACACAAGGTAGTTTATGGGCAGAGCACTGGTAAGGCTAAATTAGGAAAGAATGCTGAGAACAGAATCATTGAAAGGATAAAATAGCACTGGGGTAAAATGATGGCTAGCCTGGTGGGCTTCAGTACCTGTGAACCAGATGAACAAACGTGTGAGATGTCCACCCAGTTAGAATAGTCCCTGACTGCAAGCTGAACAGAACAAGGAAGTTTTCTTCCTTTTCATTTTTCCTGCAACAATAGGTGTGCAATAACTCTGTATTCTGCATTTATATTTTGTTGTTGCAGTATCTATCACCATGAGGTAGAACGTGATTCGATCTACATCAGAAGAGTGGCAAATGCTAATCTCTGCCTTCCTGTGCCAGAGGAAGTGCTTGCACAATAATCTGTAACTCATAAAGCCATTGCTCCACATTCCAGTGCCTGTTTGCCCATTTCCTTACATAATAATTACACATTGAAACCTTCAACACCAGGGAGAAGACACCAAATATTCCTGAAGGTGAAGGAAGGTACAGATGCAGTTACTTCCACTGCTGGCATGCACAAAGCTGGAGCAGATTTGAGATAAACTTTAAAATCAATACTAACACAAAGTTTTAATTTGTCTTTTAGACTTTGTCTTTTCAACAGTTGTACTGAATTCTGCAGTTTCAGCTCTAACAGGTTTACCTTTTCTGAAAGTGCACTGAAGTCTCTGAACTTGATTATATCTTTAAACCAACCTGTAAGGTAGACACATGAGGTGAATGCAATCATTTCTCTACACATTTGGACAAATTCAGGGCTTAGAGTTATAATAACTCATTTTCCTATAGAAGTCACAGGAACATCAATATACTTCCACACCAGTCTTCATTCTGAAGGCCTGTACAGTGTTAGAGAATAGAACAGAACAGTGTTAGAAGAATATAACAAACAAATCCTTTATTAAGGAGATAAGTCTCAGAGATAATCAGGAGAGTCTCCATAAATATCAATAGGGTTGCTTGTCAATTCTTTACTTTTTTGTGCTACTTTAAGAGAAATGCAAGTTTTCATAATAAATGCTTCAGGAGTTTCCCAGCTTTTACACAGAAATCACCACTGCCAAACTATTCTGGAATGGGATATATTTCTTCAAAGGAACTGTTAAGCTGTTTTTCTTGTGGAAGAAGGGCTAGAAAAAGTTTTTTTCCATGGATGTATGTAGTGATAGTGTTCCCAAATGCTACCCACAGTAGCCCTTAAGAAGATATGTAACCATTTGCTGCTATTTAGATATTTACATATTGTCTCAAATTGTTCAAATTGGTGGTAACATTAAAAAAATAAAGTATATGGTCTTGCTCACTCCATCTGTGTTGCACTTGGAAGTAAATCCTGCTGTATTCAGAGTAAGGTGACTTGTCTGGCACATTCGCAGCTTCACATAATAAATATGAAAGATTTGTGATATTAGAGCATAGTAATGAAAACAAGTGAGTGCTCAGTTAGGAAACCATCTGTGCTCAAAATGTATATGCTTTGTATTTATGTGTTGCTAAACAATGAAACTCCCTAGACAAGATTTTATTAGCAGCAGGCTATGAGGCATTATAATCCCTCCAATTTGTACTTGCTTTACTTTAAGGAAGAGGCAAAATATATATATTCAGGTTAACTTTTATTCATTCCATTCAGCCTGGCTGACATTTCTTTTGTAGCTATGAAATAGAGCACAAGTTCCCACTTGACTGTTAGTTACTGTTCCTAACTGTAGCTACTGGAGTAGCTGATGTTAAAAGCAGTTACTAGTGTATACTTTACATTGTTGTTTTTAAAAAATAAACGAGTGGTAAGCCTATTGCTCTTCTATTGCTCTTATAACTACAGTGATAACTGGAATTCACAACACTTAGAATTTAATAACAGTGGAGACAGAATAAAGTAGTATTTCTGCATAGAAACATGTAGGTAACTTTCACTTGGATTACAGAGGTTAACATTTCAAATCTCAGCTGTATTATGTGAAAATAAAACAGCAAACAGACTGTCCACAGCTACCTCCTATAGCAAATGCAGGAGAACATGAGCTAGCAGCCTGCTTCTGTTGAGGCAGTGATCTCCTGCTCTGGAGGTGAGTTTTTAAAGAAATTGCTAAGAGCTGTGCTTAAAAACAGCAATTAAGTGCTCTGCAAAGGCAGATGTCTTTTATAAGGAGTACATGAGGGGTGTGGGGGTAATTGCTGTCATTGTTTTAGTCCCCACCTAAGCCTGTATAATAATAGGGATGGTAGAAGCCCTCTTCCCTTTCTAGAGGAAGGAGTAGAGGTGATAAGTTTGGAGAGGTTTATACTGATGTGTACGTGTTTGCAGGTAAAGCCTTTCTCTGGGGAGAAGCATTGGGGTTAAAGTTGCCCTGGGAAAAAGATATGTTAGGTACATACTGAGTTAAAACCTGCACAATTGTTACATCAGTTGTGGTTTGTAATGTTGTTACTGTTTTGAGGCTTTTCTGCTGTAATGTGTGCAGCTGAAGTGTTTTAAGAGGTTATTTCTGTAAGCGGAGTGCAGCTAAGGAAATTATTTTTCATTTAGTTGGAGAGCTATTTAAATGACCTGTTTTTCAGTAGCTAACTGTGATACAAAGGGCACTTCACATGTGTAGCACTTCAGAAGTCATTCAAAGTAAAAAGAAGATATATTGTTTGAAAATTACTTATAATAAGGCTATTGCACATAAGCAACACTTAAGTTATCTTAGTATTCAATGGAAAAGGAGCACAGAAGGTACTTGCAAGAGTTCTATCTCATACTATCTACGTAAATCCTGCTTTGGGAGATATAATGAAGAAGATGTTTCCATAGGCTTCTAAACCATGAGCTTAAGTTCCAAGAACTTTATTTTAGCATAACTGTTTTCTTTCCCCCATTTTAATTAGCTGTCTGATAGTACTGAAGTTTGTTTCATATACATATCAATTCAGTAAACACAAATCTGTGGTGTTATGTTTTTATATAAAATATGATAGAAAGCTTTGACTTAATGCATCTGTAATTCAGCTTTCTGTATTGCAGAACATATGTTGTTCTCTTTTTAATTAAACAAAGCATAATATGCAAAATAACAGTCTGATGGTACCGAAAGAATAACACATTATTAAAGTTCTACCAAAAATATTCAATGTAACTGTGGACCTTGAGGCCATAGGAAGAGGCAGTTGCTGAAAAGCAAATATAGTAAATTTAAAGCAGGAGAGAAAAATTGTTGCAATCCTCCCATATGCCTGCATTTTGAGTTAGAATTCAATGAGACACTTTTTATGTGTAGTACTATGGCTAGGGGATTTTATAATTTATTAAATGAATTAATTCATTAATGTAGCTAATGGAATAATTTGCTTTATGGAAATACAGAACTGTCAAAGTAGTACAAGTTGTGAAAAGCTCAGTTTCGTTGTGGAATTTCTGTGGAATTCTGCCAGCCCGTTCTCTTGCTTTTTTTGGCTACTAGCGTGGCTCTTTAGGCTGTGCATTTTGAAGCCCCATTCCCAGTTGCCTTTCTTCCTTTTGAGATTGATTCTTGACTGTCTGGAAGCCTGGGGATTCAGTTTTGCATTCCTGGTTCCTGGCCGTTATGGTAAGGTTGGAGTTTCCCTGATACCCAGATTTGGCTGAAGTCTGCCAGCTAGAGCGTTTCTGAGCCAATGGCTTCCAGGGTTTTTGGCCTGAAGGAATTACCTGATTTTGGTGGTTCATTGCATTTTATTGAATTTGTTTTGTTAAAGTATTAGAGTTCTACCTTAGTCCTTTTGCTACATGCAACTGCTGACCAACTTGGCATTCTTGCTAAGACTGACTTAATGTATTTACGTGTAGAGAGAGCAAGAGGCTACAGGGTTTCTCTTTCTGTTGGTACCACAAAAAATTCAGTAGCTGTGCCTCAGATACCAAGACCATTTGGTCAGTTCAGGTTTGTTGGAACAGTCCTAATCTCATTCCAGAAAAAATACTAGAAACTGTAGTTTATATTTTTTTTTGTGGTTTTCTTAGGACAAATTGTCATCTTTGTTCATATGGCTACCTCCCATCACAGGTACAGAAGTGTGGATGTTACATATTAAATTGAACACACAAAAAAGTCAAGTGTAGATGTTTTGGTTGGTTGCCATACCTGGTGTTCCTTTGCCTAATTCAGGTTTTCCTGGGCTGGAATTATGTAATTAAATATGTTGGTGAATGGCACCACATAGTGCAAAGGTCTGATGTGGAGTGTCATCACATCAGGTCACCTTTTCCATTAACAGGTCGTGTCCCTTTGCTTTTTTGGTAGCATGTGTTTGTGTATTTAAATATTCAGATGTGAGTAATTTGGGAAAGGCAGCTGGTGCATTGAATGTTTGCAGGTTGTGTGCTTGGACCTACCGTGTTGCTCCACTGGATTATTTCCCTCTCACTTTTCCCCACGCTCTGTGTTGGGTGTTCATTTATGATGCCTGTGCCTTAGCCTGTAATTCAGCCATTAAATGCTGACACTGTTTTATATACTGTCTTATCTTTTACTGCCAGAACAGCTTCCACACTAGAGCAAAGATTAGAGAAGTGTTACATATAAAAGATTTTTTAAAAGGAATTTTTGTTTTTGTTTCCCCTTCCTGATTCTTTATGTTATTAATAACCAAGTTGCTATGTTTAATCTCTAATTGTATTTTTTCCCAGAAAATGTTCCTTCAATTCTTTTTCAGTTACAATATCTGTGAAAGGTAAAGCTCTCATTTTAAAGGATTAAGATGTGTGATAAAACTCCAGAGAGAGCAGAATTTATTTGCTATATATACAGTTAGTTTGTCTATTAAACTTTTTGCATTTTTAGAATTAAGCTGGTGAGAAATATCTGGTTTTCTTTTCATCTTCTCACTGCTAATGCAAAATACCAGGCACAGAATATGTTTCAAGGCTCTACTTTTACTTTTGTTATTAATCCTTGACAAAATTATATATTATCTGGAGTTGTTGCAAACTTTTTGGTATAGCCTGTGCAACGATTGGAAAAGTGCGTGGCATCAGGTAATGTACAAATTGCATCAGCGGAGTATTTTATCATCACACTATTGTTTGCTAAGAGTATGTCCGTGTGGATAGAGAGGTATAATAGATAATAAACAGGAATATCTTCCTTCCAGTAATTCTGAATGCAGAATGGGAGAAATAGCAATAGTTCATATTATGGCATTTGGCACAATAATAGTCCAACAAAAAATTCCTATATTTATCCAAAGTAACACTTATTTTCTGACATTAATTGAATTGAAAATTGCCCTGATTATCTCAGAGTCCTCTGGTATCCAAACATATTCAATATCCTGTATTCCCCTTGGATAACTGAAGTTTGACTTTACATTATTTTTAATGAGGTATAAGATTTAACTCATTTGCCTATAGTTCACATTTTAGGATGGATCAAAGGAACCCAAACTGATGAACGTATAATTAAAATCATATTTATTTCTCTTCATGATTTCACTGCAAATACCATGCTGTTGATGAAAGCACTTTTATAAGTGGTTGTGTGCATCAACACAACTTTCTGTAGATAATCTTTCCTTTGAAGGAAAACCTTTACACTTGTGTATCTTAATGCACAATATATGATGGTAAGCTAGCCATGTTTGCACAGTGCAATGGTGTTTTTTGGTAATCCTTTCCCCAGGATGGTCTGATGGTGGAGAACATGCATGACGTGCCGTACATGGTGTGCCCAGGCCCGGAGGTCACAGCTGCCATGGCAGTGCTGGCTGCTGCCCTGAGACAGAGCTGTCCCCATGTCCCACTGGGTGTCCAGGTGCTGTGTGCTGCCAACCAGCAGGCAATAGCCATTGCTCTGGCTGCAGGTAAAGGGAAGGGCTCCTCAGGTACTCCTGCTTTTCTGTGGCGTTCACTCCCCACAAACTGCACTTGTGCTGCCATAGATACCATGGAAAGCTCACTGTACCCTGAAAAAGCAGCAGTTAGATTCTGAGAAAGAAGCCTGCTTGATTAGAATGGATGGTACCTGTACACTGCTTCAGTTGGAGACTGCTAAAGGCTGCCACCACAGATTTCTAGATGAAACCTGTCTAAATATAATGATTAGTTTAAATCTGCTCATGTCTAAAAGCCAACTTAGGTGTAACTCTTCTTTACTTCAGTTATATTATATGTGAGGATCAATTTAACCCATGGTGGGTAAACAGCCTGTTTCAGCATCTAATTATATGTTGTTGCTGCTACTATTATCCATTAAAACTAAGTTTTGTCTTTTTTTTAATGAATGATTAGAATGAAGCTTTTTATATAATGACAAAAATTGAGTGTACAGATAGCTGAACTACTTAAAATTAAATTGCATTTGGGGAAATTAAATATAAATTAATCTGTCTTTATTGCATGAATCCTAGACTTGCTAAACTTCCTACTCCTACTGTTTGCTGAAGCAATTTTAATTTTTCATATGTAACCCTCCATGATGTAAAGACGAAAGCTAGTTTAATATGGAAAGCCTGTACTTGCCAAATTTGTAAATTGAGGGTTAATGCATGTTTTTGCCCAAATTGACGGTCATTATGGTAAGGCTGCACGTTTTTGCATGTACAAGTTTTGTAGAACCAGGCAGAAGATGCTGGTGTTAACTGGAAGCCATACTTCAGGTAAATTAATAAAGGTTAACCTATCTGCGGTGGTGGGTTTTATTATGCTGAATGTGTTCTAAAAGCTTTAAATTCTTGTTAATAGATGTATTTTCAACTGAGATTTGTCTTGTCAGCTTTAAAATCAAACGTTGCCATTTTCAAAATATCTAGCCACTTGGCAAATTGAGAAAACCTAATTTTTATTGCTGCATCAGAACCTATATGAAAACCTCAAATAAAAATGATAACAGAATCCAGCTTTAGTTTTTAGAGGTTGATTCATATGGACCACTTGAGGTACATAGGTATTTGGAAAAATAGCATATACCCTATTTTTAAAAGCAATCCTTTGAGGAGCAAGAATCATCACTAAATAAAGGATATAGTCTGGGAACAATGTATTTCTTTTCTTTGCAATTATTAATGAAGGGGAGAAATCCTGGAGGGCTTGGGTTTTGCTCAGCTCTGCTACTGTTCTGCACTATTTCCTCTGTAACTGGAGAACACCAACCAGGAAGGGACTGTGTTTAATGCATTTCATTGCACTTCTCTAAAAATGATTGTCTCAAGTTCACTGAACAGGAAAGCTAAAAGAAAATGACTTTAAGCAAAACCGTAGTAAAGTGGGTACTACTTTGTAGGTAGCAAATCTTTTGATAGTTTTTCTGTAGCAACTTAGTAGTGACTTTAATGTCAATACAGTTTTAATGGGTGGCTATTAACAAAGCAAGTCCTGTATGCTTTCACTACAAAAATAACTTGCTGAAGGTGTTCTAGCTAAAAAACATATGTAGCATCCTCTGCCGACTCTACAGTAATTTCATTTTCCCTGTGGAAATCCCTGTCTTTAGTAGGGATAACTGTTCTTAAGAGAACCACACAGGGAATTTATAACTGGTCTCTAGGAGAAGATAATGATTTTATTTTGTAAAGGGTGGGGGGAAATCCACAGGTCTGCAGTGTGACTAGGAACTCGACTAGCTTGAGCAAGGACTGTAGGGTCATGAGCCTGGGTCACTCATCATGAATCAGGTCTCAATCTTATCTCAAATTTAGAAAAAAATGGTTAAGTTGGAAGGGACTTTAAAGAGTCATCTAGTCCAACTGCATCTCTTCCTGAAGCTGCCCTTTTTCCTTTAAGAATCAAGTTACTGAAATTCCAGTTCTGAGTCAGTCTTCATCAATGATGATGACACAGTTGATGGCTGATAAATGAGGCTTCATGTCAGGAGGTATCCCATGTCTCTCCATGTCTTTTGTAAACACAGCTTTGCTGTCTGAGCCCATTCCTTTCCCTCCTGCACCAGCAGAGTGGGAATTCACCTGCTATCATCCACAATACTGTTTAAGGTAAGACAGAATCAGACAGAGTTGTATGCTGTGTTTTTTTCTGTCCTTTTTTACTGCCACCATACTAATGCAGTGGTGAGGGGAGGCAGCTCAGCTGAGAACTGCAGCAGGGAGCACCACAGGTGCTGTGAAAGGCAGGGAGTGCTGGGAATCCTGCTGGGAATGCTGCTGGAGACCCTGCTCCTGTGCCTGCAGTCCATGCTGAGCACAGGAGGGGCTGCTGCAAGACAGTGTCCTGAGAAGTATTTTTGCAGCACAGGCACACTGTGCCTCCAGTCAACAGCTGACAAAGTCAATGCTCCTCTAAGAGTTTTGTTTATTAGTTTTCATTGTATATTCCCTATTCTTTTTCCAGTGAAACTACAAAATGTGGTGTTCCCATATAAGTCAGAAATGGGACTGCCTATTAACTATCCAATGGCTATTACTTTTCAACTTGCCAAATGTGAAAGTAAGCAGTATTATCATTCTCAGAATTTTATGAGCATAAAAATGAATTCATTAGCAGAATCTGATTATGGCTTCATAAAACAGAAGGGTAATGATATGGTGCCTGCACCTATTACACTTGGTTAAAAATTGTATTTTCATGGCCTCCAAAAACCCAGATTGAGAGTGCAGCCTTAGTTAAACTAAGTACAATCCAATGTTTAGCAGAAAATCTTATATAACTGAACTAAGCAAACACAAACCAAGCATCAATGAACAATGTGTAAGCAGTGACTTTAATAAATGAAATTACTCAATGAAGGGTCCTGTCCTGAGTTAAACCTTGATTGCTGTGAAAGTGTCACGTTTCTAGGCTCACCTGTAGTCTTACGATTAGAGAAATATTTATTCTTACATAACTCTGAATTGTGCAGTAAGCTTGGGTGATGTAATGACAAGCTATAGCTTTTGTTCCTAGATGTAGAAATCTCAGTTTAGCTATTTGCACTGTGTTTATCACCCAGTCTCTACAAGCACCTGCAATGGTACTTGTGGCACACTCTTGTCTTTGGATCCTGAGAATACTCCATGCTTTGCATACGCTAATCTCAAGGCACAGGACAGCTTGCATTTGATTTGGCATCCATCTGTGATGTTTCTTGTTAGCTGGAGTCTGTGTTGCTAAGCAATACAGGCTCTTCTCTATCAGGCGTAAGCTTCCGTTTCTGTAACTTCAGGGCTTTTGGAATGAAACTGGAATTTTAAAATAAACAGACACCTTGTCATTTGGTAAATAAATTTTCAAGATCATCTATGTTTATAGTTGGAATATACTAAGGTAATGCCTCTGTCTGATCAGTTCTCTGGTGGGTAGGATTGCGTTCTTGATGACTGTTTCCACATGCATTGCTTTCCTTTGTATGATGTCAGCTCTAATTAATTGTGCATCTGACTCCAAAGCTGGAGCAGTAGCAGAGCTTCAGAAGAGCTTGGAAGACACCTCCAAAGCAAACTGGAAGAACAGCAAAACTGCACAAGATGAGTGCACAGCTTTTACACAGACATGTAAAAGAGGCAGGTTTTAAGTGCAGGTTCAAGGCTATAAAAGACAGGAGAGACGTGGGGACTGCAATAAGGTAGTCAGAATTAAATCTTGTGCCTCACAGCTGTGGGCTTATTGGTCTGTGGTCCAAGGCTTCAGTCTTACAACAGAGTTATTTCAAGGCTGTAGAAGGGGGCCCTGAATGTCAATGATTGGCCCATGTGAACTAATTACAATTCATAATCTTCCTCTTCACTATGCATCCCACAAAACCTTCCTAGTGACAAAACTTAATGAATATGGTGGCACCTATGTTACTAAGGCATGGCAGAATTGATGGTTGGAGTAGAATGGCAAATGTTTGACCCTTCTTAAGCCTTTGGCATAGCTCTAAAAGCAATTTGTTGATGTGGTGCTGTGTAGGAAACACACTCTGTTCAGATGGAGTCATGTGGGTTGCATATAACATGTTCCAGGCTGTGTTTTCTTGCCTAATTTCCTAAAGAAGGATGACAGAGCTATTCCTCTGTGTCCATAGCCTTGATGCTTTTGACCTGATGGCCAGCTTCAGGCATATTTAACAGGGGAATAGATGTCAGAAAAGCAGTAATACAATGAAGGTTTCTGGAAAGTTAATGCAAGTTAATGCCCCTTTTTGGAGAGAAAACACATTGTTAGAATACTGGAGCAGTGTTTTGACCCACCTACTTCTCTGTCTGGCACATTATGGCAGGAGACAGGGCAGGGTGTGCAGCTGCCTGTTCTGAGCCACACAGGAACAAACCGAGGGGCTGAGGGAGAGAAGGGGACCAGGGGCTGGGGGAAAACTGGGGGGGTCAATGGGAGACGTGGGAGCTGAAAGCAGTGAGATGGGAACAAGTCAGAGAGAATAAGAGTGAAAATAAAGAATGGAAAATACGTGGAAAAGTGATGGCTAGTCCTATAGCACATGAAACAGTTTGTGTTGGGATCCAGTAGGGAGAGCAATAAGGTAGATTTTTGTTTGGTTTTAGTGTTTTTCTTTTCCTGTTCTCAGTTTTAGCGTTTTTCTTTACCAGTTCTCAGTTTTAGCTAAAATGTTGCTTTTGACTGTTTTCAGGCCTTGATTTTATCCGGGCTGAAGGATTTGTGTTTTCTCATGTGGCTGATGAAGGGATTATAAATGCCTGTGCAGGTGACTTGCTACGATACAGAAAACACATTGGAGCAGACAACATTCAGATTTTTGCTGATATTAAAAAGAAACATAGGTAAATACAAGCAAAATTTTATTAAAATATGAATGCAATCATGATTTTATATTTTTCTTCATTTTCTGACTTTTTTAATGTCAATTTTCTTCCAGGAAAGTTAATCATATAGGGAGTAGTTTATTATTTAAGCATGAACTTGCAGTGCTATAAGGGGATACATTTAAAAATAAATTTGCAGCTGTAAGTTGCAAGTTGCTTTATCTGTGAAGTTTGTAGTTGTTTAACCTTCAGTTTTTCAGTATGCCAGGTATAAAAGCCTTGCATCTGGTATTGAGACTTTGTATGCATGTGTATGTCTATTATATTTAAAGAAGTTTTGTTTCTGAAAGTTAGGTATCCAAGGTTATTTTTTAGTTATGAAGGCAGTTGCCATATAAAAGCATCCAAGTGATAATGTTTTGGCATTTTAAAAAGCTCTTCTCTTTCTTCTCCTTCCTGCCAATAATTCTGATTCCTGCTACTTAAATCAGTGCTGTCTATGTAAGGGTTATGTTCTATGATTATCAAACAGAAGGAACTCATGACAGATAAATCCAGTTTCTTTTCTGCTTATACTTTATCTTACCTGTCACGTGGTACTTTCAGCTATTTAGATGTCACTCTTTGGATTTGTTTTTTTTTTCCCCCCCAGAAAAACTGCTCAAGTGCTGTGTATTATACATGCTAAATAACCTAATTAAAATGTTTTTGTGTAGTATGTGAGCAATCATGAGAATAACCAAGTTTGGAAGATCTTAAATATATAATAAGCAGGTAATTTCAAAAGAGAAAGGAAACAATGCAGTGGTGGTCAGATGAAGCTGTTCAGGTCCATTCAGAGCAGTTTCTTTCTGATGATTTTTTATGCATATATATAAATATATATATATAAATGCAAATACATTGCATTAGACTTTATGCAAATGAAATTGCATCATGTCATGTTTATTCTTAGTCTTGACAATTGATGAATTGGTATTTGGATTATACTTCCCATTTTTCAAAGAGTTGGCCTTTTAAGAAAGGCAAAGAAGTTTCTGTTTCAGGCAGAAATATAAGCTCAGAAGCAAATGCTGAAGGACTTGTTGTTTGAGCTTTTAATGTAGAAAAATGCAGCTGCCACTGAGAGCTGCTATGCTCCTGTTCTTTAAATGAGGGGAAACTGTTCTTGTGCCATCACCACTCAGCAGTGCAGCATGTTTGCCATAGCTGTTTTCTATTCAAATACAGAAACAACAGTGTCGGATGTTCAACCAGCAATGGCTGGAAATCTTTCCAAGTTTGGGACCACATAAATTAATAGCTGCTATTGAGATAGGTTTCAGACAAAGTGTATCACCCATACATCAAAGCCTGCTGTTGAACAGCTGGGATGCAGGTGTAATTGATGTTTGTAGTTGCTGTGTAAGATGATTCCTGTGGTTATATCATAGGTATTAACTATACTTCCTGTTAGTTGGACTTGTGGAGGTTGTTGATTCTGTCCTAGGCAACAGGATCTGATTTATGAATGAGGACACATCCACAACTCCCACTTGAAGTCAGAGAGCTCTGTGTGCTCAACACTTCTGAAATACAGGTGCTTGACATGTAAGCAGCTGTCTCAATTGACACTTGGTGGTTCACACTTAGCACTCACTCTCTGGAGCCAGGGGACCCGGAGCAATAACCGATCAATTCAAGGTTGGTGTTTCACTCTAGCTTGGGTGGCAGTGTCACCTGCCAGTGTGAGGCTGGTAAAGCAGCTCTGGGGGGTTGTGCCAGCAGCAGGGTGGGGAAGCAGGACGTGGGTCCCTCTGTGTGTGTGACAGGCTGTGTGTGTCCCTGCAGTGCTCACGCCCTGACGGCCGACGTCAGCGTGGCCCAGACCGCGGCCGCTGCCCAGCTGTTCCTGGCCGACGGCGTGGTGCTGACCGGCACGGCCACCGGCCACCCCGCTGACCCCCAGCAGCTGCAAGGTGAGAGCCAGGACACCCAGCTGGGCAGCAGGGAGGGGCAATGGTGACAGACAACAAACTCTCACTGTGCGGTTTGGTTTGATCAGAATGAACATATTTGGGGTGGTACTTAGATGGGCTGTGGTATGTTTCTATACATGACAACTATTCTAAAATGACAATTATTTCAAGCTTTTATAACACTGAATGATGCTGAGGCTCAAAGAAAATACTGTTTCATTTGTAGAAAGCCCTAATATGAGAAATAGCCACTTTATAATCCTAGAAAACTGGCTGTACTAAAACAAGCCATATTAAACTAACTAGCTAACCATAAATCTTTCCTTTGAAGAGTTTGGTGGTTTTCTCTTTCACAAGTAAAATGGAATTCCTGCAAGAAAAGGGGCATTTTGATAAAGCAACATTCCAAACATTAATAGCAGGCAAAGTACTGCTTGGAAGATTTTCAGAAAGAACACAAGTTCATTGGTAGACAGGAAGATATTAACATCAAAATAATTTTTAAATAGTGTGGACTTTTTGTCAGCGGAGACTCATTTGACCTATGAGTTCTGACCTTTGCAAAAGTGCTGTGATTCTTGATATTTTTATATCGGCATAAGTTTGGGCTGTGTTCATGAAATGGTATTGCTCCCATGCTAGAGTTAAAGTTCTATCATGGGGACATTTAATTTTCATCACTAATTTTAATTTAGATCAATGGCTTGAATGTGGCTGTCTCGCTGCATAAAATAGAATGTGTGGTTTTTTAGGTTTTACTTTACCTGACACGCTGTAACTTGGTATGTTTTGAAGTTCCAGTGCACTGTATTGCATTCAACTCAAGTTAGCAGATCAGCATGAAAAACATACTTTACTTGCCAGAGATAACCTGGACCTCAACAGGCTGTATTTGTATCTTTTGTGTTGTATTTTTGTATCTTTTGAAACAACATAAAGTCATTCAGAGTTTTCAGGACTTTAGGTATATCACCCATGCTTAAGAGCAGTTAAAATCCATGTTGAACTTGTCAAAATGGTTATTTCATACATATTAAACTTTTTGCTAAAAAACTGCTACAAACTGCTATACCTCAGTCACCAATCTTAAAAAGAAAATTATGTGTGAAAACAGAGCCTCTTGAATTAGCTGGGTCTTTTGGTACAGTAAATTAGAAATGATACATGGAACAGATGATACTGGAAGCTATGCCTGCTTTAGAGATTGCAAAATTTTGTTAAGCTAGAGATCCATCCCTGTTTGTACTTAATGTCTCCACTGTTATTAATGCAGATTAAATAACTTTTTAAAAATATTTGATATGTCTTTGGGCAAAATCCTAGGTTAAATTCATGTATGCACATGCAACCTGTAGGCCCAGAGACTTTTTTGTCACAGGACCCCAACCAGACAGAACCATAGCTTCTGCTTTTCTTTCATGTGAACAAACTTGTCAGTATGTCTCTTTCTCTTTCTGGGTACAAAGAACAAGATGAACCAGAGTTGGCAGCTGTAATGAAGTACACATTAATTCTGTGTTTGGATTTGTGTTTTGAAAGCAAGAGTGTGCTGATCATGGGTTTATTGTACTTAAATCACAGCATTTTGGATGTTAGCAGGCCCTCTCGTGAGAAAGATGTCTTAAAACAGTTAAGAGAAGAACTTAAAAATCAATATTCCACAGTGTAAAAATGACAAATTAGGCATATCTATGTCAGGAGATTCTTGAAAGGGATCAGATCTGTAGTCTACAAAGTTGATGTTGATGTGAGTGATATTTTGCATTTCAGGAATTTATGCAGCCCTGGCAGTGCCATATTACGGTGATACAATTGGGCACCTTTCATCACACTGCAAAGCAGCTCTTGAAAGCAAAGCTGAGAGACAGATGAGATTTTTGTCATGTCTCTTTTTCAGCTTTGTTGTGCAGTAATATAGAAGTGGTTTTGCCTTTGTGTCTTTGTGTAGAATTGATTGATTTGGGATGGGCTGTGGGAAGTGTTTCCCTGTCAAGGCAGAGATCTGTGTTCAGTCAGGTTTTGTTTGCAGTTTGTGTCGCTGCCTTCTCTAGGCTGGCAGGCTCTGCTCCAGGGCTGCCTGGGCACTCCAGGGCACCAGAGGTCGATGGAGTAGGAGGTCTGAAAAATCAGGCTTTGTGTTGTTAAAGAGCAAGAATTATAGCTGAGCATTTTGAATTGCAGTTCATTAATAAACCATCTCTTCATCTGAGAGGTTATAGAAGTTCTAGTTTGCTGCCTTGTGGAATGTTCTCTGGTTGGATGTGTGAACCCATCAAGTTTTTTCTTTGGCTATTTGCATTCAGCTTGTATTTTGAGTGACCAAAGCTTTGCATAATGACTGCTCAGTTACCTCTTTGAACAAAACAAAGTTTCTCAGTTGAATAACCTGTGGAAAACAGGTACATAATGAAATCCAACAGCTGGCTGTGACTGTCACCTCCATAATTACTATTCATAAAAGGTGTCTCAAGACTGACTCACCCTCTCATCTTTTGATGGCCAAGTGATCAGTACTTTTTCTGTTTAAGCCCTAAATTTAATGACAGAGAAAAAGTCCTTTGAATTAAAAACCTCAAATGTGTTAAGAGTGGAGCATTACCATAAACATAGTGTTGTGTACGGTACAGTGATCACTGCAATGAGAAAGCTGTTAAAGAAGAGTAGTCGAGCAAGTTATTGGCACAGTGGTACTTATTTTTACACCACTCTTTGCCATTGTTTTCAAGCTAGGAGCACTTGGCCTTTATTTCATGAAACTTGTGCATACCATAGTTCAAATGCTTTCATTGTGCTTTACAACCAAGCACTATTTCATTGGGTTTTATTAAAGACCTCTGTGCAGCTGTGCTGCCACAAGAAAGAGCACAGTGCCCTCTAGTTACAGTCCACTGGAATAGAGAAATCTCTGTAAACTTCAGCACCTTGTTACTGTAACATCACAAAATTGTCTCCTTTTTCTCATTGTGACAAAAAAAAAAGTCAGAAAAAGAATGCCAGGAAAACGGAGTGATTTGAAGCAAAGCTCTGTGTTTAGAGATATTTTGACAGGGACTGAACATTGCCACACAAAAGCACATCTCACTGCTGTTGCTTTATTTTCTTTTACGAGTTAGAATTTTTATTATCACAGCCAATAGACAAATCATCTTCTACTAATCAACTTTAGGCCCTGATGTGCTTGGAAACGACTTAAAAGTAGCATCTGTAGCATACTTAATGAGGTAACACATCTCACTGCACACTGAGCACTCCCTTTGCCATTCTTCACGTTGTCGTTCTGAATAAATCTCCAGCCCAGGAGATGTGTGTGCACTGTGTGTGTCACGTGTAGATCACAGCAGCACTTCCCACTTTGGAAGGCTTTGGTTTGTTCAGGAGTTTCAGATCAGCCTCAGGTTTCACTGGGTTTTTCCCTTTGCCCAGCAGGGCTGAGCTGTTGTCTCAGACCCATATGAACATGGTCTGTTTAATTATTTGGCTCTTCATTTTTCCTGCTGATGTGAAATAATTATGAAACAACTCCCTGCTAATGTGCTTTCTGCACTTGTAAGAACAATATTGACTTGGAGCCTGGTTGCTCTGGGGATTCAGTCAAGTACTGTCACAAATCTGTGGTCAGATGCACCTTAATCGTACTCTGGTATTGATGTAAAGCAGATAGGATATTCCTAAGAGCATATAGATATTATCTAAATAAAATTCTGGGGTTTTTTGAACAGGGTATCAGTAATAATGCTGTAAGTAACTAGAAATTAATTATTTTATTGCTGTAAGCAGAACAACTAAGAATATCAAATATGCATAGAAATAACTAAAGTTTTAATCATATGTGCATGATCCATCTGATTTGTTTTACAATTTCAGGAAGGGCTGTGTTGAATGGTTTTATTTTTGTGTTAAAATCTTTTTAAGAAGGAGTTATTGTTCCTAGATGGGAAGAATGGTAGAGCATGTGACCTAAAAAGAGATTCAAGAGCATTTTAATTGATCCCCTTTCTTCAGTGAAGTAGGAAGGTGATAAATGATTAGTCTTCCCTGAAGCATAATTAATAAGTTAGGCTTCTGATGAAACTTCATTTAAACAGTGTTTTGAAGCAGACTTTTATTTGTTGCATGTATGCTTTTATTTGTTGCATGTATAGTTACCTCAAGATCTGGGATCCTTACCATCAGCTTATCACTAATTAAGCCAATTTATATGTTTTTAAAGGTCAGAAATAACGGCTCACAACATTCCTGTAAGGGATGAAGCATCCAGTCATATGAGTCACTCTTTGGATGGTCAGTTTGACATAAAATGATGAGAAGGATGCTTAAGTAATTCTTGAACTGGGCTTTTTTTTCCTCCTCCTAAAGCTAGTAGTGTATTTTGAGTCTTGTTTTTGACTGTTTCTCCTCTTGAAACCAGGTAAAAGGTCTGATGATTAAGTAACACTGTATATAGGAAAAATAAGAGGCTTTTTTATTCCATTGTCATTCCTCATATTGATAAAAGACCACTTCTCTTTCTGGCTTTTGCTTTCTGGAAAAACTAGTTGAGCTGTCAGTGGTGTCTGCATGATCCCTGCTCTCTTTCTCATACAAGCAAATATAGGAAGTATTCCAGACAACAGAATATAAAAAGTAAGATTTTTTTTTTCTATTTAGAGCTAAAGGTGTTTTTTCTAGAGAACCTGTTTCATTTTGCAGTACAAGTAATAAATACCACAATCACCAATTTCTCGATACCTTTATTTTTCTGTTGAAAAACTAGGCAAATTAGAGTCTTTATGGAGAGAGTTTCAAAGACAGGAATTGACCTTGATTTTGGTTTTTTTCTCTTCAGAGGTTAAGCAAGCTGTGAAGATTCCTGTGCTGGTTGGGTCTGGAGTGACTCTGGAGAATGTGAAGAATTACTTGGATGCAGATGCTCTGATAATTGGTTCGTATTTCAAGAAAGAAGGATATTGGGCAAATGCTGTTGATCCTGACCGAGTCAAGAAATTCATGGAACACATAAGTAAACTGAGGGAATGAGTTTGTCAGCAAACACTATTTATTTGTGTGTGTTTGTAGAAATGCAGTGTGGTACGTCCTACAGAATTAAAGCACAAATACGTGGCTGAATGGCAAATAACACCAAATAAAAATGTACATCATCTCCATAACTAGCTGGGAAGCTTGGTGACATACTTCACGATAACCAGGTGCTCTGATGTTTGCTTCTAGGCAGCACATTTCTGTGGCACTCAAAGCTACCAGCAGTGCAAAACCAACTCTGAAATCTTGTGTGAGATATTCTGTCCTGTAAGTTAAACTCTTACAGAGTTTAAGAATTTTTAGAAAATGTTCATCACAGGTGAGCTGAGTTCTGTTTTGCCTTTAAGTACACTATGTTGCCCTAAGTTTACAGCTAAAAGTGTTGTAAATTGGACAAGTTAATTAGCCTTTCAGTTTCCCATCTGTAGAAATGATGATAATAGCACCTACATCACACAGGGGCTGTAAGACATAATGAATGAAAGAATGTACAGCACTTTCATCTCTCCAAATGAAGGGCTCTTTTAAAGTTCAAGATCATTATTTTTTCATTAGAATTGTGCATTTATACAATTGCTACATTTTTGTAATACCACACAAAAATTTAAGATAATTGGGGTATTGATTTACTTACATTACTTATTAGAGAATAAATGTAAATATTTAATTACATTTTAAGTAGATTTGGAATGTAGTCAAAATGCTTTTGCAAAAACTGGAAATTTTAATAAAGGTTTATTATTTTTCAGCAAGCACCTGCAGCTTTGTACCTCTCTAGACTAGTCATAGTAATGTAAAAAACTTTCTTGGAATACACAAGATATAATTACAATAGAAACCTTTCTCCCAAAGCCACAGTTAAACAGAGATTTTTATTTTTCATGTAAAATGTAGAGGAAAAATATTGCAGTCTTACTATGTATGTTGTAAGAGATTCTCTGTTTTGATCCTTTAGCTCTAAAGAATCTTAAAAGAACCCAAAGAATACCTGTTATGGCTGCACAAAATGTAGGCATATGTTTTCATTCCTTGAGACTGGGAGCTCTCTTGTCATCTGGGATCTCTCTTTTTCCTTGGTGTGTACACATCAGGCTTCTGCTGATGGCAGTGAAAGTTAAATTGTGGATATCAAAGCAAGCATGGGGTTTGTGGCAGCTGGCAGAGTGCCCATGCTTCTCTGAACAGGATTCATCCTCCTTCCAAAGACAGAAAGATTTTCAAGATACTTAATTTTGTTAACATAATGGTGATTCCAGAATATCACAGTATGGTTGATTCCAGAATGTCACAGTATGAGATTGTCTTCAGGTTTCTTTTTTTCTGGACTGGTCTGTTTCCTGCATGACTCCCATCAAAAGCAATGAAATCTCTTTGGTGTGTTGACCTGCTAGAAAAGAGGTTCTTTAGGCCTTGTGGCAACCATAACTTTTCTCCCTTTTTCTCCTAAATGCACGGACACAACTTCAATGCATAGAAATCCTTTCAGGTGCCTGGTTGTCGAGGCTGGCACTGTTTTGTCAAAGTTCACATTTACACAGGCACTTTAAATTTGTGTGTGGTGCTGCTTCCCTCAGAACCAGCAGTTGTGTCCCAACCCCATCCCTGTGCCAGCAGGAGTACCCCTGTGGCCTTACAGGGGTCAGGAGACTGATTCCAGCTGGAACCTAACTCAGCATGTACCAGCCACATTCAGGGGGTGGGGAAGGGAGAATTGAGGTCATCTTCCTCAGTCCTTGTATCTGCAGCTCTCACTCCAGGCTGTTGGCAGAGGCAGTGCAGAATTATTTAAGGATCGTAAAGATGCTTAATGAATTTGTATTCCACACAGCCACAGTATCTTTGCCAGGTAAAGCAATGATGTGGTTTAGTCTTGCAATTCTTAGCCTGAGTAATGAATGTTATTTTATGTCCTCTGTATTATGAAAAACACCGTATTAAATTAAAATAAAGGTAAATGCACTTGGATACTAGTAATATCAGTCTGCTTAGATGAGTACATATGTGCATTTGGGACTGTTTTGTGTATGTTTCCATACAGCATTGCACAGAAGATGTAGTGAAGGATGTCCCAGCAGATATGCACTAATACAATTGTTACCAGCTTTGGAAGTTCTTTTCAGTAAACCTGTGAGCTTGAAAGGCTGACCTGCAAGCAATGAGCACTGGTGTTCTAGTGCCACAAGAGTAAAAATCTTCAGTCAGCTGAAAACTACAAGATATACTAATAAGGATTGTTCATTGGTGATAGTTGTTTTCAAAGTGCCTGTTGTCAAAAGTCACATTCACCACTATATGAGAATTTTGTGTTTGCCAATGTGTTTCTTGTAATGCTTTCTACTTAATCACATCCTAAAAACTCAGAAGTGCCTGAAACTCAAATGGGTTTTCATCTGAATAAAAGGGAGAGAGGGGGTAAGTGAGAACTTCCTCAGTGCTGTATGCAAGGTCTAAAGGCAGTAATGTTATACACAGTAGTTGTTTAAGACAGAAGCCTCAGTGAGTTGGTGTAGTACTCAAAGTAATGCAGTGAATACTGTAGACAGCACTTTCACTGCCAGAATATCATGTAGCAGCACCAACTGTAAGCAACACCAGCACTTGTGGAAGGAACAGGTCATAATTTGGGTCTGTATTGTTACATATGAAAGGTAAGTGCAGAATTTAGGAAACAGAAGTAAAGCTGATTTTCAAGTCTGAAAATGTGAGTGATCACCAGCTCTGTATCATTCTTTGTGCCAAAAGTATTTGTCTAGCAGCATTAAGCATCTGCTTGCCTTTTTCACACAGATGCTATAAGTAGAATTTGACCTTTTGTTCAGCAAGTGTTTGATTATTTAACATGAAAATATTAACTTATCAGAAAGGCTGACTCTTTTGGGAAGACTGTTCAATTTTTATACAGCCCAAGTTGTTAAAGTACTTTGGAGCATGAACAACTTCAGAGCAGAACAAAGCAGCCAGTGCTAATGTGTAGAAACTCCAGAAGTAAATAACAGCTGTTCAAGAAGACTTCTATTAAATATGTATTAATTAACTTGAAGTGCATCACTTAAATATGTGAAGAGATTATCTTGTGTTAATTTACATTAAAACACACAGCACTTGTTAGCCTCATTACACCACCCTAAGTATATCCTAAGCTATCACCTCATCTTACACTGAGCGTTTTGTTGGGTGTTGATTGCTTTCGATTTGCCCTTTTAAAATGTCAGATAGTGGCCTCCATTTCTTGTTGGATCTCTTCTTTCTCTCAGGTTTTGCTCTTGCATAGTTACTGTTCTTACTTGTGTCTGTTCTGTGCTGAGTAGAAAGAAAAATAACAATAGGTTGTGAAAATAAAATGGTAATTTCCCATGCAAACTTCACAGGTGGATCCTGCTGTTAACCTATGAACCAGCAGAGAATGTAAGTGTCCATTTATGTAGGAAAACTATTTTATATGAAGATTCAGTATCAGCTTTAGACCAGGAAAAATACATAGTGAAATGGAGTCTCTTTAATCAAATTACAGATTAAAATATCAGCAGTGCTAATAATAGTGGTCTAAATCAGTGTATCAATCTTCATAAACTCTCATTCCATCCATAAAACAAGTATTTTTAGGTGGACTTAAGTAAAAACCCATCTTTCTTTCTATTGTGGTGCTGAAAATTTATAAACTTATAAGATTTTCCTTAGTGTCATTTTAGCAGCTGAGCCAGCTGCTGGGCTGTTCTTTCATCCATTATTTTGACTCCACAGACTCCTTGATTACAAGTTGGAGTCCAGTTCTTGTTTCCCACATCTATCCCAGCACACTCCTCACTAGGGGGAGACTGAGGAATGTGAGAACTCACAGACAGGCCCTGGTAAAGCAGGAAGGGCAAATGAAACCAAAATACTTGGCTTTAGTAGAAACTTGAGGTCCTCGACAAGTTGCTACATTGCATGGCTCTCCTGGGAGAAGTGAGTGGGGGTGTTTGCTCTATTTTCAGGTTGTTTGCAGCCTCTTCAGTTAAGATTTTATGAATTTGCACATAGGTTGTGTTTCCAAGATTGTCTTTGCTGTATTTGTGCTTAGGGAGACATTTTTTTCCTAAGTGAAAGCTGGCTTTGGAAGGTACTTATGGCAATATGGGAAGTGCTGCCAGTAGAGAAATCCAGGCTTGGAATTCACAGCCCTTTGGTTCAAGAGCAGATTTAGATGCATGTATCTTCCAAAAAACCCTTTAAAGGTGACTTAAATTAAACCTTCACTTACTTTGCCCTGACATCCAGGCAGTGTTTGCTGTGCTGAGGAAGTTGAGTTCAGGAATAGAGCTGACTGTGGATTTTTTTCTTGAACATTACAGTGCTTATCTCTTTTTTTCTTGTGCAATTACAGTGCTTACTTTTTTCAGAAAGGGTGGAGAACTGGGCTGAGATACTGGTTTTGTGGGCTGAAATGCCAGGGTGTGTAGTAGAATTGACCACCCCTGCAGTGAAGATGTTTTTCCTGATATCCAACCTCTCCTGGTGCAGCCAAACTAAAAGGCCAGCTGATCTCTAGTGAAATCTTGAGAGTAGTAGATGCTTTTTCACCCTAATCTTTAAAATCACAGAGAATTAAAGGTAGAAAAAAGTCTTTCTGCAACGCAAATAGCAAAGACTTTCATATGAGGTAGAAGGATTGCAATTCACAACGTAATCTGTTTCTTTGCTTACAGTTAGAAGCTTTAGAAGTAGTAGAGCTAAGGAGAGCCTAAGATGTTTCTTGTTAAACACTTAAGGATAGGAAAAGATGTGCGAGGGTAATTACCTTGATTAAAAAATTTTATCATCTTTAATAGGTATTTTTCAAGGTGCTAAAAAGGGATTTTGCTGATTTGGGCTGAAACTACTACTCTCTATCTATGTTTAACTCCTCTCTTTCCTATCACTCAAATTTTCATTGTTTCATAAAAGTAAATTCAGTGTCAGCCAGCAAATGTTAGTGTTTCGTAATTTCTTTTTTAAAAGGATGTCACTCCTTTAAAAATGAGCAATGAATGATTGAGGGACATTCATGAATGGAACAGAGATGCTGTTGGTGCATGGATTACTGGGCTACTGGGTGTTTTGTTTATTAAAATGCAATTTCTCCCTCTGTCCTACCACCATATTCAGTGTAGGGAGTAGGAACTGCTGAATTGGTGGGTATATCGGACCTTTTTGTTCCTCAGTGAACAACATTAAGTGTAAAAAGTAAGTTAAATGTAAAAAAAATATACATCTAAATTTGGCAAATTGATATGAAAACAAGTGTTCAGAGTAGTAGTTGAACTCAGAATTGTTTGACTTTGTGTCTGGTCACTGTGTTAGATGTGCTGTATCATATTGCTTCAGAAAGAGGTCACAAAACAGAACATTGAAATCATGTTTCATACAAATGTAGGAGGAATCCCAAATCCAGCAGTAAAGACAGATGAAAAGGAAGGCAGCACACTAAGGGCAAGAAAGGATGCTGAAGTTTCGTGCAGTTCCTGCCTCATTGTTTATTCCAGCTTCCTGTTTTTTCAGTCTGCTTCCCAAGCCTTTCTTGTGCATATACACAGATTATAGTATGCACAAGAATAAGCTGAAGGCAGAAACTGACTTAATGAAGACATTCTTGTGAGAGAGAAAAGATTTTGTTGTCCACAGATGCGCAAAGAAAAACAGAAAAGCAGCTGCCCTTAGAAATGGAGGAAAAGTAGAGCTGAGTGCCACGTCATGATGCTTTACTCAAAATCTGGTGTGTTCAAAGCCTTTGAGAGCTTCTGTACTATTGTGCAGGGATGTAACCAAGAAGTGAAACAAGAAGCTTCTGTAAGTCTCATGTCTTAGATACTGTCCTGAGCAGTCCTCTTCACCAATTTTCAGATGGCAGATAAGGATAGAAGGAAATCGCTTTCATAATTCTGATATGGATGACACTATTAATAATCAGTTTTGTGTCAAAAACGTCTCTTTCCTTAAGACCGAGCTATAGAGGCAGTCATGTGCTGTCATCTTCCTCTTCAGAGGAGATTCTGAAGGGCAGAGGTCCTCAACTCACTGGTTCCCATCTCTGTGGGAAATTAGTTTCTCTTTTCTGAAACCTTTGAGGGCAGGGACAATATAAATGTGGTGGAAAAAATTTGTGGCAAGTTGTGTGGGGAGGTGAGGTGAACTGGAGCTGAGATACAGCAATTAAATGAAGGCTTCTGGTCACTTGGCCTGCTGAGTTAAGGAACTAGAGATGTTGGTTAGCAATAATTATTAAAGTTAAGGAATATCTGCACTACACCCACAAGGCTGTGAGCACTGGCATCTGGGTGGATTGGGCTGGTTTATTCTACTCCTTGTAGAATAACTCCTTGTGTTATTTGTTTATCAGCTGAAGCATTTATGAGAGCAAATGCAGCTGGTGGCATTTGGGCTATGAAAATTATAGTTTGTAATATTCTTCTAACAGTAATTGGAGAGTTTAAAGAATTCTATAACTAATATTTCAGTCATGCACTGAAAGCCTTCAAGTTTTAGGAATTTTTTTTTGCACTACCTTTATCAAATAGCCAAAAATTCTATAGGATTCCTCTGAATTACTAACCGTGGCTGCAGCAGCATACCTGGCGAAATAGATCAGTGGTCCAGTCTGCTTTGACAACTCCTATGTAACCAAATATAGGAGAAAGAGAAGAGAAAATTTGTAGGGCTGGTAGTAGCTTGTATTTTTCAATAATTTATCAAGATTCGAGAGCGCAGATTTCCTTTGGGAAATATTAGTTCTAAGGTTTACAAAGTGCCTCAGTTGTAAATACCCATAAAAATGACAATTTGGTAGGTCATATTTATTCTTAAGCAGGTCAAAGGACATTAGCGTATTCCTACTGTATAAATCTGTCAAGTACAGAATTTCTTTATGCTCCCAAATCACAAAAGCACCTCTTACAGTCAAGGAGAAAGCGTCACATTATTGCCAATCAAGGACAACAAGCAAGAATATTGATCTCTACCCAATAACTTTTGCCCTGCTCGCTAAGTTTTTATTACTGAAACTGGACACATCAAGGGATTGGATTTAATATATATATATAGTGCTGATTTATTACAGGAGAAGAAATATGGTCTGGCCTTACTTCTGGCTCAATATTTTAACACTTATTTTATTCCTTGCATGGAAGCTTTTTCTACAGACAAAGTGTAAAATTTCCAGCTAGCCCTGGATGTGCACAAATCTTCAGCTCACAGAGGTACTCTGACTTATGGGTGTACAAGCATCCTGCCTTTGGTGGCTTTACAGTCATGAGTCTTGATTTTAGGAGTTTATATATGTGAAAGTCTGTATAGGGGGATTGTTACTTCAGAGAGACATAACTGAAGATAAGCTTGGGGAGAAAGGAGGGAGATTGAAGGGCATGTGGGCACAAAATGTCTGGGTGCTGGTAGCTGAGCCTGGTGCGAAGATGTGTTGGCTTTCTGCTCATCTGTGGAGCTGTGCATGTAAAACCCTTTATATGGGGGCTGTTTAGCAGTCACAGGTATTGGAATGAAGCAGAGGGCCAGCATCATGCATCTCGGCCTTCTGTTGGTGAAACTTCATATTTTTTGGTCATTTTTGGTTGATCACTGAAGAGGACTTGGCTTGCTCCACAAACACAGCATCTTCGAACTCTGTCCACAGTGATAACCAAGGCTTAAGGCAGAGGTAGGATCAATCAGCTGCTTTTTCGAAGGGGAGTGCATCTACAAAACTGAAGGGAGAGTTCTTCAGTGCAGAATTACAGAACAGTGGACATTGGAAGGATCATCTAGTGTAACCCACCAGCTCAAAGCACAGTCAGTGGGAACAGGTTGCTCAGGATCTTGTCCAAACAGGTTTTGAATGCAAGAATGGTGTTACCACAACCTCTCAGGGTAACTTGTTCCAGTATTTCAGTGGTCAAGGGTAAGCTACTGAGTTAAAAATACAGGCCATATAAGTCAGCAGGACCAGATATCTGCTTATTTTGCATCCTAGAGAGCAGGCAACTCCCTGTGTAATTATAAGCCTGCTGGCTCTTTACCTGTCTAGGCAAAAGATAGGAGTTTTGATTACTCTTTGGCCTTTCAAGAGCTGGGCAGCCCTTTCACAGAATAAGTGCATGCAGAAGTAGCTGATGGATTTGCTGCTCATGTTCATAATGCTGTGGAGAGTGCTGGAGAGGCCATACCCTCTTCTCTATCATTTCCTGATGGAGCAGGCAGAGGGACACATGCCGAATTTCTCCAGACATGTCCTTCCCACTCCAGATATTTTGTCAAGAGGTTTTGTGCAAGGATCATGTGTTTGTCAGGATTTCCAGATGTCATGTAATCCCAGCCTTTTCTCAGCATACAAACAAATCCTACCGTGCTGTAGAGCAAACCTGACACTCCCTGGGAGTGCCCCTGCACGTGGTGTGCACACTACACTGCATCTGATGTGGTTGGGAGTCCTGTGCGTGTGCCCTCCTGTGGATTTGCACAAGCACAACAAATTGGATGGGACCCAAACATTTTGGATTAACTCTGCATGTTCAGACCATCTGTGCAGCACATGTACCACTGGGCTGGTGGTGCTTTGAGGTTGGATACAGTGCTTCTACCACACAGCTCCTGGGGATACATTTCAGTGTAGGAAGAGTTCAGAACAGGATCATGGCACAATCAGGAATCATGCTTTTTACTGGGAACCTCTAGGAAGAATTCTGCCATAGGAAGAAGCTGATCTTTCAGGTTCTTCAGCCTCCTGACTTGTTACAGGTAGTTGTAGTCAGCCTTACCCTGCCTTCAGGGTGCTTTCCTGTGGCACAGATTTCAGAAGATCTAAGAAGGCAGTGGCTTTTGATTTTGCATGTGTGTGTCTTAACTAGAATGTAATTTCTTCAGCCATGGGAATTCAAACCAGAAAGGAGAGTGAACAAGGTGGGTTTGAGATAAAAATATGACCTAGGGTATGCATTGTCTACTTCAAGTGTCAGGTGGAAATGCTGAGTTCTGCCAGGTACCTTTAAAATCACCTCTCAGAATCAAGCCTAGAATAAGAAAGTGACAATGACTTCCATGTCACCTTTTTAGGTAAATACAGAAAGCTGTAGATGCCAGAGCAGTGATGAATCATGATTTCCTTCCATCCAAAGAGCCTTGGGCTTTTTCCTCATTCAAACATTTAACTTACTTGCAGGGCTGACAGAAAAGCAGTAGATTTTTTTTCCAAATATCCATTTGCCTTTCCATTTATCTACTTTGATCTAAAATACAGAACCTGATAGATGCCCTAGGTAAATCAAACATTTTCCGTCTGCCAAAACGGTTTTGCAAATGCTTATTTCATGCCATTACCATTTTTCTGTTTCTAGCAGTAAATCAAAAAGTATCAGCCATTCATCCACTTTAAAAGTAATGCCTTTCCTTTGCATAATTACACATACCCAGTGGAGATCTGTGTGCACAGTAAATCTATTCCTTTAAAAGGTTTCGCCTTAAGTACCACAGTGACATAAATTGGTGAAGCACAAATTTATTTATTTAAAAGGTTTATTCTTTTAACTGATCGAGTAACTGTTACACATCCATTGTTTGGTTTGGGTGGGGAGGGCTTTTATTAATGTATCAGATTTAATTCTGCAGCAGATGTTTATGTAGAAAGGTCTCACTCCTTACAGGACTTGTAGCAATTGAAATGCGTGTGTAATTTATTCTCATTACAGGTTTATTCTTAACTGGTGTTCAGGGGGCCTTCACTGTATCTCTAGTAGATCCTTGAGAATTAAATAGTTTAATGAATGTAATGAGCAAGCTTGAAAGAAGTACACATAAAGCAGAATATGGATTTGGGTATTACCTCTCCAAATTTGCAAATAACGGAAGTACTGTACTAAAAGGGAGTGAGAAATTGCCAAAAATAAATGTCTTCAAGTAATAAATGCCCCGGATGGTATTTTGGCAAAGCAAAGATTTAAAAAATGGATCTTTTCATCATTCTCATGTAAACTTGCTCATCTTTGTAAGTCATGCTTGTAGCTCTCAGGGGTGTCAAACCTAAAGCAGACTAGCCCAGCTGGTGGAAGCCTGGGAGTGAAATGATGAATTTTTTAGCAGATCTGAGTTTATTTTTAGGCTTTATAGAATTATGTTTCATTTCCCTGTGAGTGAAATTGTAGGAAGTAGCTTAGAAGAAAAACAAATTAAGAAACTTCACCAGAACAGCAAAAAATAGCAAAACACTGGACCCTAACTACAGTTGAGCACAACATATCCTGATTGCATTTGAAATTGTGGCTACAGTTTAGTCCGTCAAATATTTACATACACATTCAGTTCAATGCATATGAGAATTCTTGAAACAAGCAGTCAGTCTGAAGAGGCAGCAGACTGCAGGCTAGGTTGTGGCATGGGGAACTGAACAAAATTTCTAGTGTGATTATATTTTCTGTGGATATATTTTCCATGGTGCTGAATGTGGGATTAAAATTCCAGGTGTCTGGATTTTGTTAGGTTACTCAGTAAAAGAAGTGTAGAAACATTTTGGGGGAGGGGAGAGTTCATAGGAAGGTTTTGGGTCTGGAATCTTGTTTGCTTAGTGAAGATAATTTCATTAACACAATCAACATATTCAACCCTATGATTTCACACTATCCATTTTTTGCTGGCATTACAGAACTGTCTTTCCTACAGTTAAAAAAGAAAAACTGCGTTAGTTTCCAAAGCAAGTCTGAGAAAATGCCACGGACCTGGGATGAAGAGATGCATATCATAGTTACTAGATCTAGCAAGGGCTCTTTGTTGCAGGAAGTTTATTGCATGCAGCTACACATCCCATGTCCATTAAGGTCACTCTTTTGAGATTTCATTTTAAGTGAATTTGGATTTTGGGGTCTTTTCTTGTACATGGAGTAGATCAGATGTTGCCAACCATCCTTTTTTATCAGAATTGATGGTGGCACAGCCATGTGGTTTTGCCTGTGATAGAAAGTGAATTAGTAAGTGACGAAGATGCCTCTTGGAATCCCATGTCCTAGAATGTGCTCCTGAGAGCTCTGGGGATTGCAGCCTTCCCCAGTGAAACAGCCTCCCCTCTGTTCTGCAGTTGGGAACCGAAGGAGCCACCTTAAAGTATTAGAGAGTACCTCGGCTTCCAAACTGCCTCAATCTTTGTGTTCCCATGCTGTTTGCATCGATGCTAATCAATGTTAATTATGGTAGTGGGGCTTGTGATGTACTCATTATAGAAGCCATCCTATTTTTCTGTGCTTGTACAGTCTGTCGCACAATAGAGCCCTGATTGGGGTTCCCTAGATGCTGCAAATAGTAATACAATTTGTTATAATAATGAATATGTGGTTCATGGTGTAAGACTACCAAACTCAGTTCATGGAGCTTGGAAGCATCACTTGATAATTCTGTGACTGACTATGGCATTCTAGATATGTCTTGACAGTTGGGGTCTCAGCAGTAAACCAGTTAAGTTTTTGTTTGTGTTTCAATAGGTGCTTCTTTTTAAATTTGCATTTGAGTCTGTGGGTTTTTGGTGTAAATATATGCTTGAAGTTAGCTGTGCTTAAAAACTCCTCTGATTCAGCATGCTCACTGTGCTGGGTTCATGATCCCACCACCACTCCACGACTGCACTTGGAGCTGCTGGGTGCTGAAGGATGGGGTGCCAGGGTGTTTCCTTCCTAGGCTGAAGGTAAAAGGTGCAAGAGTAGGAAGGTGCTCTGTCCCAGGTGCTGAGTAGCTGCTGGGAGTAGTTTGTAACAAGGGTTCCCAGCTCCTGCAGGGGCTGGAAGTGGGTGGAAGCCCAGAGCTGGGAGCTGATGCTTTCCTTCCTCCCGAAGCTGCAGCCTCCTCCTCTTTTACTAAGAGCTGACACCCAAGAGGCGCAGTCTCCTATGATGAATTTGGTTCAGTCCTACTGCTATCCTCACTGGAAACTTCAGCACCATTGTGTATATTAATTTGTATAAATAACCACAATTCATCCCCTCACTCTGCACTACCTTTGTGAGTTTTGGTGACTTTATATAGGCTCTTTTTTCTTTCTTTTTTTTTTTTTCCAGAGAAAGCTGTCCACAGTGTTATTGGCTGTTACCTGGTTTGTTATTGACATTGGTTTCAGTCCTGTTTTTTCAATTCCCACCAGACTGCATGCTTGAATTTTAGCTACCTATGTGCAGTTTAGGTGTATGATTATCTGCCTGACTCAAGTTTTCTGCTAGAATGCTAACAAAGCCTGCAGACAAAAATGTTTTAAATTGTTTAGATGTTACATTACCTCTCTTGAGTGTGTATGTTGTTTTAAGAGGAATTCAAGTCAGTGGAGAGCTGCTTCTGTGTTTGTAATTAATTTAAAGTATTTATTATAACAGCTAGATTTTTCCCTGTTAAGGGTGCTTTACTGAAATTTCATGATCTACAGCACACCCTAGTGATATCTGGAAATCATGAAGTTACACCCAGTCAATTTTATTTCCTTTGTGGTGAAGCACATCTTAGGACTCCAATAAGCAAAGTCCAGGAAAGTAAATGCTTAAATGCCTTTGTATCCAAGATAGGATGTGGGTTTATAAAGCAAAAAACAGCCTTAGAAAGTAAGACTACAGGCTGGTCCTCTGTGAAAAGAACATGTGTATAATGAGCTCATTTGGCTTGCAATCTATCACGTTTAACATGTTTAACAACATGGGGAAAAGTAGCCTAGGGTTATGTGAGAAGAGTGAGAAATATCTCTTGGGTTCCCATTTAGACTGGAGAGAGCAACTAGATATAAATAAAAGCATTGTGGAGGAAACCTGCAGGCAGATTTCATAGGTTAGAAGCACGAATTGTCATTTACTCTCTTGTAGCCAGAACATTAAAATTCATGCTATGTATTAAATTCCTCCTTTTGCAGGATGTTAGGTCACTTGGTTTTTCAGGTGGTGGTACCTGTGTTTAGTTTTGAGTGGCCATCAGGCTCCATATGATCCTGCAGAGTTGTGTGCACCTTCCTAACTTTTTAGGCTATCGTCCACTCAGTTTTTCCTGGATTTCTGTATTTCAGTCATTTATTTTCTTCTGATTTGTCTAAACACACAGACTGTCAAGGGTTCTGATTTGACTGCTGTTAACCCCATGATGGGGTGAGAGGAGAAAGCAGGTTTGAGAAGGAATCTGACAAAGAAGTGTAATTAAGTAGTCAAGAAGGAAGACAAATATTTATCAGAGCTGAAATCAAATAGGTGACGTGTGGATGACACTGAGAGAAAGTGAAATCAATGTGAGCTGAAGCTTGGCTCATCTAGAAGATCTGATCCCATATCTCTGTTTCATGTACAGAGCATTCCTTGTCTATGTAAGGCAAAGCTGAATATGGGATCCTGTTTCCTGGTTCTCTCACGCATGAGAAATCTGTAATACTTTGGAGAGACAGGTTTCCTCTCAGACCCCTGCATTTCACTCTTGTCAGGTAATCCAAACAATAATGGAAATGAGTATTTTGTTTTATGTAAATAAAAACAAAAAGTTTGCAATAATTTATGGTATTTATTTAAATGACATGCAAATTACTTTGTGAAACTTAAGGGGGAAAGCAGCACAACTGAAATGGCACAATTGTTTCCGAGAACATTCATTTCAAATCCACATACAATATTTCATTCATGCTTAATTATTTCCCCAATGCTAGTCTAAGCATTACTAGTTTCCTTTGTCTTTTTGCTTTTGCATGCAGCATGATTAGCAAAACTGCTTGTGCTCTACCAACTCCTGCACATATGGGGTTTAGCCTCATTGTTCAAGGGGTGGAGCAACAAGCAATATGAACACTCATGCTGCCAAATTTGGCACACGTGAGCCCTCCAAAGCATACAGATATCACCCCTTTCATTTAAATCCCTGTCTATATTTTGCATTGCTACCATAATGGCAACTCCATTGTCTGGGTGTTTTATTTGAAGCAGCTTTTCTCCCATTGTTTGTGCACTGTAAGCCTGGAGGTTTCTGTAGTCGTCATGAGCAGCTTACGTGAAAGAAATCACTTAGCTCACAGTGAACCTGCTGGCAAAGGAACAGGCCATGACTAAAGCATGAGACCTGTGATCTTTCTGAAGAAAATCTCTTCAGCAGAGGGCATCATTTCTTGCTTTCATGAGACTGTTCTCAGGTTTGGACTCAGTATTTCCTTCTGTCACCTCTGAGGCATGATGGGAATATAAGCTGAAAAAAAAGTAATAATGCTGGTTGTGGATGTGTACCCTAACAACATCTTATACACATCTCAAATACTAGCAAAGAGACACAGCTACTGTTTGTCAGAAATTTAGGATAGTTGTTTATTCTAACTGCAGCAAAGTCTTGGCCTTTTATTCTTCCATGGTATTGATTGAATTGGCACATCCTGCTGTGTGTCTTTCCTACAGACTTTGAACACTTAATGCTTGTCTGCTTAGGGAAGAATAAAGAATTTCCTGGAACCCATTGTAGAGAAAGAGCTGCCCAGTTCTTTCCCTTTCTAGCATTCAGTCACCTGCCTGGGCAGTGCCCTCTCCTCCAGTGGCACTTGCCTCTCATGATTGTGTATACACACACTGTTGTCTGTAAAGCCATTCAGCATTAGCTGTTCTTTATAAATTATGCCCATTACTGGTTTTGCATGCACATCATTTTATTCCTGACACAGTAATAGTGACATTTTTAAAGCAGTGGCTCCCAAGATGAGGGCTGCAGAAAGCCAGCAAAAGGTCCCTTTGTAGTTTGCAAGGTTTCCAGTTCATTTTGTTTCCAAAGTCTAGCTCATGTTAGAGAACAATATAAATTTTATATAAAATGTATACACTTCATTATATACTTTATATACTCTTTATACTCTTTATAGACTCTTCATTTAGCTTCTTCAGAGAACCCTGTTGTAGCCACAAAGGCATTCTGTGATCCCAAAGGGTGACACCTTGCATGTGACGCAGAGGGGTGACCCAGGAGACAGTATTAAAATCTGCTAAACTGTGTAAATCTGAAAATCCCATTTTAACTTATCTGAGTATTTGCAGTGACTTCTGGAAGCTTCAGATCTGGTTCATCATTGTAGAGAGCAATTCAAATTCACCTTTTGATCTTTTTGCCTCCAATTTACCACAATAAAAGAAAATCAGGTAATGTAATCTGTGCAAGCTGGCCTCTTTCACTCTGCTACCCAGCTGCCTGTGACTTCCCCTCCTGCCTGCCACATTATCAGAACTCATATCCAAGAATGCTGGAGGGAATGATTTGTCTTCCTTTGGAAAACTGTGGCTCTCATTCAGCACCCCTGAAGTGGGTGTAAGGTTGGAAGTGAAGTCAGCCAAGGACCCTTGGCTCTGATGGGACTGAAATCAGCTTCTTTGCACTTACAGTATGTCTCCAAAGTAATGTGTGTTGGGGGCCAGAGTTACACACAGCTGGACACTTACTGTTCTCAGACTACAGAAGCACCAGTGCACATCTCACACCACTGAATAGTACCAAGCATGGAAATGTGTTGCTGATGTTATTCCAGAGACCTTCAAATGTCATCCAACCTTGATACTCAAATGTTTTGTTCCTTAACTGAATGTACAATAGGCATTTTAGATCTGATTTGGACATTTGCCTACTTTAAGTATGTCCTTTAATTCTGACGAAACCTCAGATGCACTATTTTAGACACATTCTACAAAAGAGTGGCTGTAGGAGATTGGGATTTTTTTAGCTCCTCTCTGGGAATCTTTCTAGCTCCTCTCTGTTATTTTGTGTAGCAATTTTTTAACCAGGTTTTTATTTCCACACCAGCGTTTGTCCATGCTATAACCTATAAACATGTAAGCTAATTTCAGGACACTGACTTTTACATTCAGATTGCTGTAGCTTTTTTCTGAAAAGGTCACAAAATGACTATGCCAGTAAACACAATTAGTGAATTAGGTTGCTGAGGAAGTAAAAAAACAGTATAAATTACTACTGTAAAAGAGGCTAAAAGAGCAGGAGATAGGTTATTCCATTTGCAGGTAAGAGCATGCCTGAAGTACCTTTAGCAGCTTGCTTGGATAGTGCTAGCTAGCAATGTGTGCTCTGTTCCAAAGCACCAGCCTATGTTTTTGGATCATCTTTCAATACTGAGATGATATAAGGCAATTAATAGTGTTTTGTGACCTTCTGCACCAGTAGTCCATCTTTTTGGCATTGAAACTGATTTTGCCCAACTTGGCATTTTATCACCTAGGAGTACATGGGGAGATCAAAGAGACACCTTTTACAGCAGCAGTGGAATGATTTAGTTCTGTCACAGCGTTCTTCAAATTCACTGTTTCTTACAAGCTGATGAGGCAAACCTCTTCTTTGCTTAATATCACATAAGGTACATCGAAAGGCTGTGAAGAGGCAGATGTTCTATAGCTTCACTTCATATGCAAAAACCTGTTATTCTTTATTTGCATTCAATTAGAAGTCAGACCCCGATGAATATCTAATGTAGGAAATGGGAAAAGATTTGCCATCAAGCATATGCTTTGCTTGCAGTGGATCTCAGTAACCTGCTATTGTGTCCTCCTGCAGTGATTTGGTCATTTCTACTGAATTATTTACACCTTCCAGCTCAGGGGTAAAGAGTGTTAAGAGGTGACAACTGGAGTTAAGTCCTGCTTTTTGAAATGTTGCCTTTTCTCATTCCTTTAAAAAAGCCACTCTGCAGTTGCAAATTTCCCTTACTAACTAGCTCTGTTTGAGGATTTAAATGCTGTAGCCTTACTTCCATATTCATTTTCTTTTTTGATACAGTTGTGCCTTGTTTGATCTTGTGAAGGCTCTCCATTCTCCTGGCAATCCTGAGTATAACATGAGGAGCTCAGAAGTTATAAAACTGTTGAGTTGTCAAGAAGGGAAGGCTTAAATGATCACTGTAATATGAAGCAGAAGTGGCAGACTCTTCCAGAACAGCTGCTGTGATTGCTGTGACACTGTAAGAGCACACATACCAGGGTATTACAGTACCTAGGGAGAGATGAAAGTTGTCTGGAGCCCAAGAGATCAGAGACACGGATAAGCAAAGCAGCTTTTCATCACTGCAGCACAGGGTTTTCCAGACTTTGGGGGAAAATGACAAAAATCTCATACCCTCCTAAACTGGGATGTGATTAGAAACTTGCTTTTTTACATCTTCCATCCTCTTTCTTCTCTGTGGACCACTCCCACCACATGTTCTGGAGAACACATGACATTTCTTCCGTTTTCCTCTTTTCTCTTTGCTTTGATCTAACATTGGAAATTAAACCATCCTCACCTATATCCAAGCAATGCATTGACACAAAAGGCAAACCTTGAGAGTATTTTTAGGTCGTTTGCAAACTTAGACAAACAGATCAATATTACTTCAAGCATGCCTCAAGTTCGGAATGATTTTTTTGTCCTGCCATTGTGATAATAAAAAATTTCAAGATTTTTAGAGGAAAAGAAAAAAAAAGTCCAACTAGATGAAATGATGAAACTAATTATGTCACATCTAGTTGCCTAATCCTCATGTTTTCTCTGGGATTCTCTAGCATAGAAAAATGTAGAGAAACAACTTTTTTTCAGTGCAACAAGATTGTCTCATCTTTAAAAAAAAAAAAAAAAATCTGTTGGGGTGTCCTGTAAAGGTAATAGGTATTTCAGATATTTGGATCATGTATTTCTGGACAGTTTCTCCAGACTGAGCCTGCTTCTGATGAGCATTTTCTCAAAGTGTAGTAAAGGACAGGCTGAAAGCCAGAATGAATCATTGTTTTGGTAGCAACAGCCCATCTCCAACTGAAATAATTCGTGGTGCCCCTTAGCCTATCTCTTAGTATGTCAAAAGCTGTGCAAACATGAGGCTGAGGACACAATGAAGGGGCTTGCAGTCATTTTGGATTTTGCTGTATGTTAGGGAAGCCCGTGACAGCAATCTGCCAAGTGGCTCATCAAGACCAGAATGCCAGTGTGTGGTTGATTTCTGATGCCTGCTTTTGACACATAATGAGGATTTTTGGGAGTAAAAGGGAATGTGGTTTTTATCTTGATTTTTAAAAGCATGGAGATCCTAGTAACCTGAAGTAGAATAATATATAAAACATCCTGATACAGGAAATGAAATAGTGAATCAATGCCGATAAAAGGGATGGGGGAAGAGCAATGACATCTAGTATTTATTAAGAGCCCAGCTCAGTGCAGTGAATACAGAATCACAGAATGGGTCAGGTTGGAAGCAAACACAGCGGGTCATCTGGCCCCACCTCCCTGCTCCAGTACGGCCATCCCAGAGCAGGTGGCCCAGGATTGTGTCCAGACAGTTGTGGAACGTCCTCAGGGAGGGAGACACCACACCCTCCGTGGGCAGCCTGTTCAGTGCTCGGTCACTGCACATGAAAGTTCTTCCTCATGCTCAGGTGGAACTTCCTGGCCATCAGTTCCTGCCTGCTCCTCCTGTCCCATTGCTGAGCCCCATGGAGCAGAGCCTGGGCTATGCTCTGGCACCTCCCTTTGGATACTGACAGGGATGAGGTCCCTTCTCAGTCGTCTCTTCCCGAGTCTGAGCAGGCACAGCCTCAGCCTTTCCTCAGCAAAGAGGTGTTCCAGGCCCTAAATATAGAGAGAATAAAGTGCAATTATTGACAGGATAGGATGTGCAGCCGGACTGCCTTGAACTGCTCTCACTCCACCAGCTCCTAGAACTGAAAAGCACACGAACATCTGTACCCGGAGCAAAGCTGTCCTTGCTTGTGTGAGGAGCTGCGGGTTTATCCCAGACCCACGAGGAGCTGCGGATTTATCCCAGACCCACGAGGAGCTCCTTGCTTGTGTGAGGAGCTGCGGGTTTATCCCAGACCCGTGAGGAGCTGCGGGTTTATCCCAGACCCACGAGGAGCTGCGGGTTTATCCCAGACCCGTGAGGAGCTGCGGGCTCTCCCGAGGTGCGGCTGCCGCCAGATGGAGCCGCCGGGCAGCGGGACCCGGGCGCGGAAAAACCCATCGAGGAGACCCGAAACAGCGCCGGGACCCAGCCCAGGCACACCAGAGAGAACTGTGCTGGTACTCGAGCATCGGTGAGTGCTCACCCTGGAGAGGAACACGCATATTCCATCAGGTCCTGGCTGGGAACCGCGGGCACAATCGTATCTTAACCCAGCGGCTGCAAGAACCAGATTCCCGTAAAGAGCCAAATTCCCATAAAGAACCAGGTTTCTGTTGACTGCAGCTGAGTCAGCGTTTGGTGCGATTGCAACAGTATGTACGGCATTAAAGGATATTTACCCTACACAGTTATCCTGCATCTCGATTTTAGTAATTTCTATCATACTAAAAACCAGACCTACTAAATACCTACTGATGTAGCCCTAATAACCCGTGTGTATTTTTAACTGCAGGAGTGAAGTAATGATTCGGTTTGGTATAGTGATAAAAATTCCTTCTTTTGATGGTTAGCAGACTTCATTGCTTTTAATTTTGCCCCTTGGAAAGCTGCTTGCAGCTGGAATTTGGGGTGTTACTTTTTAAAATGTACATGGCATTTAGGTTCTTTGCTCATTTTAGGAATTACATTTGTGTTTTACATCCAAATCATAAAAATCAAGAGCATCAGTAGACCTGTAACATTTTGAGTTGTTACACAGAGAGTTATTTTATGTGATCATATAAAGCATGGGGAGGTTAAGAAGTCCCCAGTGTAGCCACAGGAAAGGGACAAAAATTGTGAGTTATATTTCTCCTTCATTTTCTCATCCTGCATTTTCAATTTCTGAACAAGGAACTGATGGGAGATGGTCTATCTTAAATCAGAAATGAAATCATAATGAATGCTTAGTTTACAAAGCCGAAAACCTCTGTTATTAAACCATTCTTGAGGAAATAGCAGCATTTTCAACATTTGGCAGTAACTTTTCCAAGACCGTACTGGTATTAGGAACCAGTGTGGTATTTCAGGAGCCATATGTGACACAGCTGTTTTAACGCTCGTTTGATTGCTCCTGGTGCTCTATCAGACTAGCATGCTGCATTTTACTGAACTGGCGACTGAGACAAACCTGGATGACAAGCATGCAAAAATATTCTGAGATTAAATTCTCAGAGCAGGACCAGGCATGTCCTAACATGACCAGGCAGCCTCTTTCCCCCTCCTTTATCCCAGCTCAGATGAGACTGGGGTGTTCTGTTCCACAACCATGTTCCTAAAATCATAGCATCAATGAATGGTCTGGCTTGGAAGCAGACCTTGAGGAACATCTTGTTCCAACCCCCTGCCATGGGCAGGGACACCTTCCACAACGCCAGGTTTCTCCAAGCCCTGTCCAACCTGGCCTTGAACACTTCCAGGGATGGGGCAGCCACAATGTGTGTCCTTCTCTATTCCAATGCCTCACCACAATCAAAGAGTATTTTCCTAATGAAAGCAATGAGAGGGAGGTGTCTTTACAAACAAACTGTGGGCCTGCTGGTAGATAAAGCCAGATACTGATAGGTGAGAGAAGCAATGAGGGGAACCAAAAATTCCAGAGGAATTCCACTAATTGACACAGACTGCTGCTCACCCAAGGCCGTGCTAAATTCCCAGACTTAGAGAAAAATATCAGGATACACATTAGAATAGGCTCTGTATTAGGCGATTTGGGAAGTCTGCATCTCTGAAGTACCTTAGCCACTGGGGAAAGAGAGGGGAAATGCAGCCAGGAAATTAGGATAAAAAGGAGACTGCATCCTCTAGCAGTTTGAGAGACCCTCATGGGAAATGTCCCATGGCCTCTCCCTTTATCCAAATAAAGTTACAGAACTTTATTTACTCTTCTGTCTCCTTTTTGGACATAAACCTCTGGTACCGTGAATTAATTTCCTGACACTAATTTCTAACCTAAACCTACACTATGTCAGTGTGAACCCGTTCCCCCTTGTCCTGTCACCCGCTACATACTCTAGTAAATAGCCTTGCTCCATCTTTCCTCAGAGTTCCCTTCGTGCACCAGAAGGCCACAGTGAGGTCACCCCAAAGCTGCTCTTCTCCAGGCTGAACAGCCCCAACCCTCCCCGCCTTTCCCCGCAGGACAGGAGGAGAGGCGCTCCCTCACTCTGAGCCCCGCGGGGCGTGCTCTGGGCACGGCACAGCGTGTGCCACCCAGCAACAGCGTGTGCCACACTGCACAGCATATGCCACCCAGCACAGCGTGTGCCACCCAGCACAGCGTGTGCCACCCAGCACAGCGTGTGCCACACCGCACACGGCACAGCGTGTGCCGCCCCGCACAGCATATGCCACACTGCACAGCGTGTGCCGCCCCGCACAGCGTGTGCCGCCCCGCACAGCGCACCCAGGCCGCGCCGGGCTGCGGGGTGCAGGGGCGGGCGGAGCCGGTGGCGGAGCAGGCGCGGAGGGAGGGCCCGAGGCCGAGAGCGCGGGCAGCGCTGCCCAGGCCCAGCGCTCGGCGGAGCTGAGGCCGCGCCGGGCCGGGCGCTGTGCGGGTCCCTCCTCCGGCGCTACCGCTGTTTCCTGGTCGGCCGGCGGAGAGCCGGGCGCTGCCGGCAGAGGTAGGCGGGGAGGGGATGAAGGGCGCGGCGCTGGCGCTGGCTCTGGCTCTGGCTCTGGCTCTGGCTCTGGCTCTGGCTCTGTCCCTGTCCCTGTCCGTGAGGGCCGCGCTCCCCGGGCAGCGCCATGGCCCGCGGGGGGCGCGCTGGGCCCCGGGCAGGGAGCGCCGGGGGAGCCGCGCCAGCCCCTGCGGCCGGGCCCGGACCTGGGCCGGGGGTCAGTGCTGCGCTAGTGCCCCTAAAAACCTCCAGGCCCCGCTGAGCCCCCCGTGTGCTGCACGGAATCCCCGAGTCATTATGGTGGGAAGGGAGCTCTGAGATCATCCAGCCCCACCCTCCTGCCAGGCAGGGCACCCCGAGCAGGTGACACAGGAGCGCGGCTAGGTGGGTTTGGAAGGAACATCTCAGTCCTCATTTCTTCAAGTCACATTGCGGCTGGAGCAATGCTTCAGCAGTAGTAAACCTGAAATCGACAGGAAAATAAAGAAATAGCTATAGTGTAATTAAATCTCTATTTTAAAGGAATTATAATTACATTTTATGCTCAGCCTATTTTAGTCATAACATTTTTAATAAATTTTAAAACATTCGGAACATGTTGACTAATTTTAATGAGATGACGTTTTATGTTTTTGCAATAAGTCAGGGAAAACATCTTTAATTTTCAGGCTTAGTTCAGATTTTCAAGATATCACCACTGTGTGTTGTGCTAAATACCTCTACAAGGGAACCACTCTGCTGTTTGTGTTTCTGAGTGTCACTCTTTCCTCTTTCTTAACTGAAAGTGATTATTGGCTTCAGTATCAGCCAGCTCATGAAAGCAACCTGTAACTTTTTAAATACAGCCTTCCAAGTGGAGAAACTGGCTAGGAAATGGGGGGGGTCGGGAGGGGAAATCACTCAGTTTATATTTAGAAGGACAATGAACAGGTCTATAAAAATTCAAGGGCAGAAGGAGTTATGGCCAGTCTTTCACAGATGCTTTGTAATTTAGCAGACCAGGTAGGCTGGGCATCCTAAGTGCCTAGACAAGTTAGCTGCCAAATTTCCTTTTATCTCAGTGGAATGAGATCATTCCCACTGAATACGTACCTGCCTTTTTAGGCATCTGAGAACCTTGTAAAATCAGATTCTAGGTCCCCAGAAGTAGTTTGCTCATCTAATGAGTAAATTTGTTACCTCTTGTGTTAAATAAACCAGTCAAGTGCTTTGATTATATTATGTGCTTTGATAAATACACAGAAGAAGAGCAATGCTCTTAAGGTTTCAGTTCTTGCAAAACAATATTAAAATGCTCTTTTATGCATTTCAATTGAATTCTGGTTGTCAAGCAAATACAAGAGTTTGTTGCCATCTCCTCATACAATTGAAACTAAAAGAAATCTGAGTAAATATATAGTCAGTAACATATTATTACATTAAGTATTTGTAGATACAGTGAGTCCTTGTGGTTAGGAAAGACTACCAAATGCTGAGGTGAGAATGGCAGTAAGCATATTTTAACTGTTATGCCGCAAAGCAGGAGTCAACTCATTCTTAGCAAAATAAAAGAAAATTGCAAATGCAGAGCAGGTTCAAAACTGGTGTATTTACTGGCTGCTGATGTCAGTCATGATTTATATCAGACATACCACCTGCTTTGCGGGTTTCAAGTACCAGACCAGGCTCTGAAGGTAGGATTTTCAGAAAGTAATGATTTAGAAGCCAGATGCTGCTCATGCTTACAGGATGTGTATGGACCAGTGAGGAGATAGTCCTCTTTTGCAGATGGAAATATCTTGAGTCCTTGTCTGCCCACCAGCTGTTACTGAAATAATTGATGGACTTCTAGCGTATTTAATTTATCAGGTGACATCTTCCACCACACTGTTGTTTGTGAAGTTGTGTTCTTTAGTCTGTCTCAATGTCTGAGTACCTTGTTTCAGTGCTGTTCTCTTATTTCTTGTGAAAGGTTGCAGTACATACAGAGTTTGTTGCTGTACAGTTGAGACAGAAGAAGTTGTCACCTCCCATTCTTGTTCATCACCACATGATGTCCACGATGATACAGACAGCTGCAGGTAAGAGGACTTAGCTCTATATCTTCCTGGTCTGGTGGGTTTGTGGTGTCTGTGTGGGTGGGTTTTTGTGCTGTGTACTTGCACAGAGATGTTTGCTCAGTTACCTCAGCGAGAAGCTGTAAGGAGTGGTAAGGACACCTCGATGGTGGGGCAGGCTGGGTGCTGGTGAGAATGTTTCCTGTGTGGATATTTGGGAAGAAGCTCATTTTTCTCTAAGTGGAATAGCGAGCACAGGGATAGAAGGGCTTTTGCTTGTCTGAAGTCATCATTTGGTGAAGGGGGAAGTAGGGTGATGAGATGGGAATGAAAGTCTGCAAAGAGCTGAAATGAAGTGCACACCACAGAGTTATCTGGGGACCCTCTTCAATTATTTATATTACCAGGACTTTCAGTGAGTTGGGTATAATGTTGTTGTTTTAATTCTTTCTATGGCATTTTTCTTCTTAAGAAAATGTGCTGGTTGTAGGTCCAAAGTTGAGATGTAAAATGATCTTATCATTCCCTTTGGATAGGGAGAGCAGGATCATTGCTCACTTTGTTCCCCTGTCCATGGGGTGAAAGTGAGGGAGGGACCATCAACAGAAGTACAGAATCTGACTTTGGATGAGGAAATGTGCGTCTTTGTGGTCTCCCCAAAAGAACTGTCTATTGCAGTTCAAATTGCTGTTGAAGTCAATAGCACAGAAAGATTGCACAATGAAGTTTGGTTTCTCAGCAACTTCATGTTCTAGAACTCTTGGGTTTGGTTTCTTTCTTTAGGTGCTGAAAATTCTCAGTACCCTGTGAAGCCAGTGGGAGCTGTGGGGACTTAGCACCTTTAAAAGCTGTGCACAATTTTATGGATTTTGACATTTCTATCTCTTCATTAGACCAAATCCAGTATTTTACAATCCTGGTGTTTCCTAATGTCTGGGTGAATTCAGTAGGGAACAGTTTGGTGCTAGAATCAAAATGCACATGAAGTTACTTGTCAGTTACATCATCAGAGTGTATAAATGTTTTTGGCTGTCATGTGATTGTACCTCTAATACACAAAGTTTACAGCTCCTTCTGTGCTTTTATGGGGTAGGATCCTTGCTCCTTTGTTGCACCACTGGCATTTTGCAGCATGCCTATCTTCCTATTCTGCTTGTATGTGAATCTGATTAGTAGGTTGATGTAAGATGCAACTTTGTGCTCCACATTCTTGCAGTTGGCTTCTTACAGACCTTACCAGTCTGTGAGGTGTTAAGAGGTTTGCAGCTGCAGAGCTTTATAAGCCTTTTGTTTGATTTTCTGAGTGAGCTGGCTGGCTGCTGACAGTTCTTTAGTTGTTTTTTTGGTGGGGGCTGCTTATCCTAATAGCAGGTTAAATGCTTTTGTGGTGTCTCTGCTGCAACTTGTTAGTGTAGTGTAGTGTCAAAATATCCTTTAATGGCCTGTGGTGTGTGGTTAAATAAATACCGGCTCACTGAAAATTGCCTGATTGATCATCTTGATTCTTAATTGGAACCTAATTGAATTTTTTCAAGCAATTCACAACTCTACATGCTGAATGTAGGAATCTGGGATTACTTTACATGTTGAGACATGATTTATGTTTCAGTGGCTCCCACTAGTGCTCTGTATATACAGTTTAAAAAAAACCACCCTTGTATGTGCTGTGCTTCAGGTACTGTGTTCACTAATGTTCTCTGCAGGACTTAAATTATAGTAAATATGACAAGAGATCATAAGATTATAAGAAAAAAGAGATATAAGATATTATAAGAGATTATAAGAGTTTAGAGAAAATGAGTGCTCCTCATAAAGTCTTTGAGAATTTTGAGTGTGATACTCACTTCCAGAATTAAGCAGGAATCACTCTGCTGTGCCAAGAGCCTTGTTCAGTCAAGCCAAAAAAGCCCAAATAAATGTTCATTTTGTGAGTGGAAGTTTCCTTCGGGGAAGTTTTGAGGGGAGTGAAATAGTCAGTAATTTGGTATGGAAAAACTACTTTCAGTTTCTTGAGTCCCAGAAAATTTCTGCTTTATCTTGAGGGTGATTAATAAGTTACAAATTTGCTTGCCACAGATTCATACACTGCTAGACAACAGTGTGGTTACTATGTTCGTTATGGTCTGGCTATTTTTTAACTTCCAAGTCAACTGCACTTTGAAGCTAGTTATTAAAGATAAATTTACTTACCCAGAGAAACCAGGGGTAGGTGGTTATCTTTGCGCTGTCACGTTTGCCAGGTCACCAGGATGGCAATGCAGGTGATTTGGGCACACAGCTTCAACCCAGTGCAGGAACCTCGTGCTTCAGCTGCGGGCATGTCTGCTCATACAACATCATTTCACATCTGTTACAGTTAGACTGCTGTAGGAAATTGTAGCACTCCCTCAGTTTGAGGGGGCAAAGCTGATTGTCTTACTATCAGTGAGAGCCCTGTGTTGTCACCTCTCCAACTTGTGTTGTCCCCGCCCGTGCTGCAGAGCCTTCATACTGGAGGGCTTCGTGTGAGACATTCAATGAATTTAGCCCAGAGAGCAAATGCAAGTTGTTTTCAACACATTGGGTTGGTCAAAGGACATGCCACAGAGGTGAAACAGGAGAACAAATCAGTGTCTGAGAGGAGGGAGTGAATCCTGCAGCACCTCAGACTGCTGAAGGCTGCTGTGAATGTCACTGAGTGGAAAGCTGCTCACCTTTTGTTAGAAAGGTAGTAACAGGCACTTAATTGTCTCACTTTGCATCATTCCCAGGCCTGGCAGTGGGAGCTGTACCAGTTGTATATTTTGGGGGTTTTTCCCTGCTGCTCTAGGACAGACAGAGCGGCCATTTGTTCATTACTTGGAGCTTGAGCCCTATTGAATGAGATAATATGTAACTCTAGAAGCAGAGTGTGTCACTCTGCTGTCCCTAACCAGCACACACTGCCGTTCTGAGCCACTGCTGTGTCATCAGCCTGCCAAAAACCCAAAAGCAACAGTGGTAAAATGATGAACTTGGATGTTTTCTTTAGACTAGCATAAAGATGAACGAAGTAGTGAGAGAAATCATCTATTTGATGAATTTCCTACTGTGCCTCTTTGCAGCTATGGAGCATATGAGGTCCCTTCCCAAAACCCAGACTTTTGTTCAGTGTCAGCAGTGCTTGCATCCTGCAGTGCCATGAATGATTTGCAGTCAGCCATTTTAGTGGAAAAGAAAGCTTTCTCTTTGCAGTAGTTAATTTTTAATGTGAAAAATAGTGTGATACCACTCCACTTTCACTTTGCACTGAGGAGCTCTATTCAGGAAAGACTCTAGAACAGGTTGGCTTGGGCTGAGAAAGTATTGCAGACACACTGGGATAAGAGATATTCTTGGGGCTGAAAAAAACACAAATGCTCATCTATTCCATAGTGCTGACATTACATGTGCAACAAGAAATCTGCAACTTGTGTATATGTGATTATATTTTTAATCCTTCTGGATCCTTTTTTGTTTGTTTTTAATTATCCCTGGAAGCCCTTTCCTCAGCTGGCGTGCATAGTTTTTATGCATTTCCCTCTTTTTAGTGGGGAGTATTTATGTAATGAGCAGCAGCAGGAAGTGGATGAGGTGAAGTTTTGGTCTCAGAGTGCTTGGTCTCAGGGACAGGTCTCTGTCTCTTCCTGAGGGCGTGATAGCATTTTGCAAGCTGGGGTCCTGTGTCTCTGCTTCCTCCAACATGAGACTCTTCTGGCATCTCTGCTCTGAGTCCTGACTGCCTTATCCATCCACTCCTACATTTCTGATGGCCTGACTGCAGAGCACCCCAAGCACCAAATGTACCAGGTGTCTCCTCCAGCACTTCCTCAGGGATTGCTTGGTTGCTATAGCGAGCCTCCTGCCTTCAGAAATGAGCATGGAAATGTTTAAACTTGTAACAATCCAGGAAGAACTGGTCTGTGAAGATAATC
>VWZS01009286.1:0-48192 GCA_013397075.1 Rhabdornis inornatus
GAGCCCAGGGGTGCCCAGGTGGCTAAGTAGGCTGATGGCCCCTGGGCTGTCCCAGGAGCAGGGCAGGGACCATCCGTGTGCTGGCCCTGCTGAGGCCACAGTTCGAGTGCTGTGTCCACTTCTGGGCCCCTCAGGACAGGAATTGAGGGGCTGGAGCGTGTCCAGAGAAGGGAACGGGGCTGGGGAAGGGTCTGGAGCCCCTGGAGGGGCTGAGGGAGCTGGAGAGGGGCTCAGCCTGGAGAAAAGGAGGCTGAGGGGGGCCCTCGTGGCTCTGCACAACTCCCTGACAGGAGGGGACAGCCGGGGGGGATTTGGGATCTGCTCCCAGGGAACAGGGACAGGAGGAGAGAGAATGGATTCAAGCTGTGCCAGGGGAGGTTAGTTTGGATATTAGGAAGAACTTCTTCATAGAAATGGTGAGAAGTGTTGGAACAGACTGTCCGGGGAGGTGATGGAGTAAACATCCGGGGAGAGATTTAAAAGGGTGTGTAGATATTGCACATGGGGATATGGTTTAGTGTTGGACTTAGCCATGCTGCGTTAATGCTTGACTTGAAGATCTTAAAGGTCTGTTCCAACTTAAACCACTCTTAAACGTCAGAAGCACTGAAAGTTTTTATTAGCATTTGCTGAAATTTTGCTGCTTTCTGCTTGTGGTGTCTTTTTTTGCTCAAGATGTGAAGCAGTTCTAAGTGGCATACACTTCATAACTGAGAACTTTGGCATTTTAGAGATGTTACAATACATTAGAGTCTTTTCAGAAGAATCTTTGCATTGATGTGCCAATTTTTAGAATAAACTATTTTTACAAAATTAGACTATTTTCTTCAGAGAGTACTACTTTGAAGAATATTGTTCAGCAAAGAGGGGTTAGGTTAATCTTTGTGCAGAGATGCCAAAGAGAATGTGGAGGGAGATCTGATTTGAAAAGATGGAGTTCTAGTTCCAGGTACATCTCTAAATTTAGAAAAGCTGTCACCAATGCTGTGCTTAGAGAAAAGAAAAATAAAAGTACCAAAGAAATTTCTTGTGCCTGAGTAGTCACATTTCCATGGTGATGACCAAAAGCATTGAACTCAGTTTGAAATCCAACTTCATTACAAATGTGCTGTACCTAGAAAGCTAAAATTACTATTTTTTTAAACACTTAAGTATTAAAACAAAACACCCCAAACTCTTTGGACAAACTAGCAGTCATATTCCTTACATATTACTCTGAAACTTTGTGTTCAGTTACAAATGCTTGGAGTATTCACTTGGTGTCTCATTTTTTTGTAGCTTGATGTCATGGATTAACTTGAAGCTGCCAATTAACTAGTTAACAATCAGCTAGTTATCAAGCAACACCAGCACATGCTGCCTGTCCATGTTTTCTTAAAGTTCTGGATGTTTTTCTGAATAGGTGTAATTGTGTATTCTAGATCACCATACAGAATAGGATTGTGGTATGGAACTGTGTTGCACATCTGTGAAATTCTGTCTGAAAACTGGCTATTCCTAGCCCAAGTTAATGTGAAAATATGCTTAGACTAAGTCTTTAACAAGTTTACAATTAGAGGGAAAAATATATTGTTTTGTAATAATTTTCAGAATTCAAGACAACAATATTAAAAATAAAAAAAAGTTTTCCTGTCTGAACTCCTTAAAAGCAGTACACAACATACAAAAAATGTATATTGTTGTGAGACAGAACACAAGCTATAGTGACAGAAATCCTGTTATAAGCACCATGAAAACAAAGTTTTGTGTTTAAAGGTATCACATGCTGCTGAAGGATGGGTACTCAGAAGAACCCCATGCTGAATAACTTCATGTAGATATTCTGAGAACTACATTTTATGACACAGAAAAAGATAACCAGTTGCTCAGGGTTTAACCTGAATTCTGTAGGGGATGTTAACACAGTGTGTAAGGGATGCCTTAAATAAACAATTCAAGTTCTCTATCTCTGGTAAACTTCTGTGTGTGAGAATTTTGTTAACGATTTCTTATAACTGGTAAAGTGTGTCAGATTCAGCACAGCTGCACACATGAACTAGTTGGCTGTATCTGATTTTGTAATTAACCTGGTAAAATGAGAAGATGCTGCCTTGTGCCGATATAAACTAAGTCATTCAGAAACTGCTTTATCAGCTCAGTTCTTGGGCTAGAAGGGCATATTCCTGATTAAACCAACTGCTGTTCTGAGTAATTTCTACTAAATACACCCAGCTTCTGTAAAAAGGAATACTTGAAAATTTGCTTCAGGAACAGAACTGAAGTTTCTTTAGACAGTGAATGCTATTTGCTTTCCTCTTCTGTTTTTTCTCCATTTCATTTTGTTGGGAAAAAAGTGGAGGTGGGAGGATGTCACACAAGCAGTACCATCATCTGAAACATGATTCTTCAGTGTATTGTTAGGCAAGACACAGTTGTTCAAGTATTTCAAACATCTGTCTTCTGTAGGAATCTGAATCTGCTCAGCATGAGGGGAGTGCTGAAATCTAGCATCTTCCAACAGTCTAGACAGTGAATGCAAGATTTACTCAGAGTGAATACTCTTAATTTATAAGGTGAATCCTCATTTCTAAGGTCTAAGTGAAGTCTTAAAATGAGTAGCAACAGAGAAACACCATTTGACGCCAAGATGAGAATGAAAAATGTGTTGTAAATAGTAATTTGCATTTGTTCTGATAAAACTGCTTTGTTAAGCAATCAAAAGCCTTTTGTGAAATGTGTGAAATTGTTCAGCAAGGAATAGATAGTAATATGAAGGCTGACAGAGAAATACATTAATATTCCCAGGCAAGAATGCTGATCTGCCAGTGGACTTTATCTACAGTCAGGGAGTGGAATGTGGTGATCAAAATGGCATCCCAAATAAAAACCACTGCAGTCTAGCGTGATAGTTTATGCACAGCAATCTGCAGCAGGGTTGCACAACCCCTGGTGTCAGTAGTTGCTGGTGGGTGAGATTTAGGGAAAAAAGGCTAACTTTATTGAGTGGAGAGCTTGTATTTAAAGCATGTTACGAGAGACTGGAACAGGACAGCAGCTCATTGGCTAATTGGGATAAACATCCAGGAGACCAGGCCTCAGGATGTATCCCATGGGAAAACAACAGGTGAGAGGCTGGACATGGCCCACCTATGTTCTCTGGCAGCCCAGAAAGCCAAACGTGTCCTGAGCTCAATGTGGGCAGCAAGGGATGAGGGATTTTTCCCCTCTGCCCTGCTCAGGTGAAACCCACCTGCACCTGTGGGGTGCAGGAAAGACATGCACCTGTTGGAATGAGTCACAAAAATGATTAAAGGGCTGGAACATCTCTCCTATGGAGACAGGCTGAGAGAATTGAGGCCAAAGGTTCCTGGGAGACTCACAGCCTTCTAGCACCTAAAGGGGGCTTATAAGAAAGATGGGAACAGACATTTTAGCAGGGCTAAAATAGCGCTGATAGTAGTGATAGGACAAGGGGTAATGGTTTTAGGCTGAAGAAGGGTTGAATCAGATAATATTAGGCAAAAAGTATGATGAGGGTGGTGAAACACTGAAGCCAGTTGCCCGGAGAGGTGGTAGATGCCCCATCCCTGGAAACCTTCAAGATCAGGTTGGATGAGGTGCCAATCTAGTAAAAAATGTCCCTGCTTATTGCATGTGAGTTGGACTAGATGGCCTTTAAAGGTCCCTTCCAACCCAAACTATTCTGTGATTCTTTGATTCTATGAAAAAAGATTTCTTCAGTGTTGAAGCATGTTGTCAGAGGGGTTGAGGCAACCCTTACTGACCCTGGAAGCTGATACTGCCAGTGTCATGTAGTTCTTATGAAAGAAACTAAAGAGCAAAAAAGGAAGAAGCATGCATCTAAAAGAAAGAAACGTGTGTCTACTTTGTTTTCTTTGGCTGAAATTTTATCAAGCTCTCTGGCACATTTCTCCAGATAAGAATTTTTTAAATGATAGTCATTTCAATCATAGTCACCTTTAGTTTGGTCAAATTTTCTCCTCCCCATTAAAAGAAGACTGTTATCAGACAGTTGAATGTCAAGGCTAAATTAGATGGTTTTAGTTTTTAAGTTGGACTTTTTTGTGGCCAAATTTGGAATAAAACTACTGGAAGATACTTTGATCTAAAGCTTTTTGGCACACATTCTGTTTTCTGAAAATAATACCTATTTATGGTCCTGGGGTGTTTAGGAATTATGTGGAAGTGTTTTTGAGTGTGTTTTCAGTGAAATTTGAGAGTACCTTTAAAGCACCTAACAAGTAGATTACACTGAGCAAGATGAAAATACAAACTTACATGGTTCTATTGTCATAGCAGAATGTCAGAAAAATCCAAGATGAAGAAATCATCTTATATATTTTTTGTATTTTTTGAAGAGGGTACATTTATATTTTATAAATGTATTTTATATTTTGAAGAGTTTTATATTGAAGAGGGTACAGTTTCATGGCAACTGCTTTGTCACAAGAGAATTCTGCGGTTCAAATGTTATTTGCATGAAAACTTAGGTCTTTTTACTTACCTGCCACCCATCATGCACCAAAGCTTGGCTCTGACTCTCCCAAAGCGAGCTATTTCCTTGCAAAGGAGGCAGTTGTTTTCTGGTGTTTGCTTTCTAGCTCCTGGAGGCCTAAAACAGCAGGAGAGAGAGAAGGCTGAGTGCTTTACTTGAAATGTTCAGGCTGAGAGGAAGGAAAGAGCGGGGTGTGGGAGCGAGACCCATCTCTCTGGGCAGCTGGGGTGTGTTCTTTGGCTGCAGCCCAATTACTCAAAGTATTTTTAGTGGCCTTTAGTTCAGTGTAGCAGGCGGATGTTAAGGAAAATTCTCCTGTCTGATCATTCAGATGCTTCTCTGGGAGTCACACTCATTCTGCCTGAGGCTTTTAACTGCTGGGACTGAAGCCATGTTGGAATTTGGAATTAAATAACTAATGTTCCAATAAATTGGGTATCTTCTCCTGCAACAAATACACATGTGCTTTTTATTTATTATGGACGTTACGGATTTAAATGTTTAGTATCAGATTGGATTCTTCTGAATCCATCTCTCAAAGTATAATCCAGATGTCCTGTAGCTGGCTGGTGTTTAGAACAAAAGAATGGTTCCTTAGTAATCAAAGGTGTTGATGATTTTTTCCTTTCTCTTATCTTTACCTAAATCTCCTGCTTATATCAGACTGAAGTTTTTGTGAGTAAGTTTGGCAGGAATTGGATCATAACTAAGTTTAGAAGAAGCTGAAACACAAAGGCTGTTAAAAAACCAGTTTCAAGGCTGGTGTCTGTTAGGTAAGAAGATGCCAAATGATAGTTTACCAAAACCCAATAAAAAATTAGTGCTAATACTTTGGGAAAGCAGTGAATTTTCAGGAAACAAACTCAGACATTGCTATGGAGAGTATCCACTGCATATAGACACAGGAACCAAGTTTCCAAACTGTGCATTGCTGTGATGGTGTCCGTGATGGTGTTCTTTCCTCAGATGCAAACGGAATGGAGCACAAGGTTAATGAGCTTCAGACCAAGCTGAAGCAGGAACACAAAGAGTTAGGACAAGGTGGAGTAACTCCTGGGAATGCTATGCAGCATCTTATTACATGTTATAGCAAGAGGAGGGAACCCAGACTGTTGTCAGAAATTAACTAGGAATATGGTTCTAACACTGGTACAGCCTTATTGTTGCTGACCTGAGAGGTGACATGCTGTATTCCTGAGTATGTACCTGGTCTGTATGGATGTCTATGAAATCAGAGCATCAATGCTGCAAGGAAAAGCAATTATTAAGAAGGTCAAGCTGGGTAAGACCCCTGGGGATACGTTTGCAGCATGAACTACAAGAATGTGATCAGGCATTTCAAGTTACTAATGAGAATGTACTTGTGATACCTTTAAACAGAGCTGATTTTTAATTTTTTTTTACCCAAGATGAAACAAAGTGAGGAAGAGTGGGGTCTGAGCTCTTCATTAATGCCAGAAAAAAAAAAAAAAAAGGGTGTTGAAAATTATATTCCTGGTAAAATGCATCCTGGCTTCTAGGCATGCAGTAAAGTAGTCACATCAGGCAACACAGAACCCCTAGTGTAGACTTCTTACTGCACATCCAGGGGCATCAGACCAAGGAACCTACTAGATCTTCTTTATTCTGAAAGGAAAGAACAAGAAAACTGATAAAAGTTATGGATTGGCTCTGGCACAGGGAGTGACTGACTCAGCAGGTCGGCTGCTGGCTCAAGACTAGCCAGAAGAGAGAGGAGAACACTGCCCATCTCAAAGTCTGCAAAATCAACTCGACCCTGATGCATGTGGAGTGATTTTTGCATAGCATAGCAATTTCAGGTGGAACTGGTAAGTAATGTACCCTGAGCAGGCAAGCAAACAAACAAACACACAAACAAAGAAAAGCCATTTAAGTTGCACAATGTATAATTAAGCTGTGGAACTCATTGCATGCGGTAGAAGTGTTAGAAATGGAAAGCAGTTAGATACCAGCTGTGGCTCAGGCAGGCCTGACAGAGTTTTGTCAGATGGTGGGAGAGTATTTTGAGAGAATCACAGAAGGGCTGGGGCTGGAAGGGAACTCTGTGCATCACCCAGTCCCAAAGCAGGGTCACCTGGAGCAGGTGGGAGACTCCACACCCTCCCAGGGCAGGTGTCCCAGTGCTCTGCCACCCTCAATAGAAAGAAATTACTCCTGGTGTTGGGTGGAACAACTTATCTTTTAGTTTATGGCAATATGAGTGCACTGACCTGTTCTCCAATATTCTCTTGGCAGACCCTGTCACCCAGGGAATGGTGCTGACAGTTTTTTTGGGAAATTACAGGGATCAGCACATCTGGAGCACAAAGGATGGCTTCACCCTAGAAAACCCACCTTCCATGCATCTTCCCTACCAGGAAAACAAAAAGCTCCTGGGCTAGAGAGGCTGTTGGGCTGATGGCTGTGCTGCAGCAGTGTTTATATTTGCTTCTGGAAGGTGGGCACTTGTTTTGCTAGTGTGCCCTCTTTTATAACACAAAAGTCCTTCTCTTGTCTCTGTGCAGTTCATTATTTGTAGAATGCTTTCAGGATCCCACAAGAAAAGGCATTTTAGATGCATTAATTATTAGTGTTAAGCACAGCTGCTTTGTCTGAGGGCTTTCTCCCAGCTGAAAATGGGTTTGACTGCAAGGAAACATATTTTTCCAAGAAGACTGTATTGGTTTTTAAGTCTGGGAAGCAGAGAAAGCAAATAAAGCTGTTCTGTTTAAAAAAAAAAATCATGGGTGAAAATTATTTCTTCCCTTATTTTAATTAGAAGTATTTTTGTTTATTAAAAACTATTGTTTAATTCATCATGGGGAAATGGTCAAACACTAACAAAATTAATAGTTTTTGGAAGAATGTAGTTCCCTCAATTACTTTCAATCATTTGCTTAGGTATTAACAGAAAATTTTCTAGGAAGCTGCCATCTCATTCAGAAAGGAGACTTTGAGTTTAATGAAGCAAATATCTGCTGTGTAAAAAGCACACACTTTTTTTTTTTCTCCCAGGACAAAATTTTTCTTTATTTCCCTCATACTACAGTACAGAAATTTTCTGTGATGATATAGGGTTTTGAAAGCTTGGATGGTGGGGAGAAATTCTTATCTATCAGGTTGAGGTCATGTGCTAATATTACTGATGGCTTGCTTTGCTGTTTAGGTTGCAGATAAGTGTTTTACTTCTATACTCTGGCTATAAAAGACATTTTGTTATTTTCTGATGTCAGCCACATTAAAATTAACATTGTTCTCCTGTTAAAGAGCCTCAAAAAACTTCAGTCAGAGAAAAAAATAAATGTTTTAGTCTTATTTAAAGCAGTCATGTCCTTTTCCCTTTCCAATGTTAAGCTGATGCTGAAAGTACCTGTTTAAGCCTATTACATGAATGCTAATAATAGGGAGAGGGTATTGATTTAAAAAAAAATTGTATGAACTTATGCTATTGAGCTCATCATTCTGTAAGAACAGAGCATCTCAAGCAAGTGGGGAAAACCACTTTGTTTATCTGCCTTGTGCTCAGTGTTATGGAAACACAAACCCTTGGAAAAAAAGCAATACTGGAAGTGTTGAAATGGGCATGGGTGCAGTGCTAAGCTTCTGCTTCAGCAACCAGGAGGAACATGAGCAGAAAAATTTTCTTATTCTTTGGTCCTTGGTGCCCCACATATTGGTATTACCTCATGGTTCTTGTGACTGTGACTTGCGAGACAGGAAAAGCTGTAAAACTTGAAAGGTAAATATCTTCCTTGAAGTCATGGCTGGGAGCTGTGTTTAGCATTAGCTAAGCACAAGGTTGGCCTGGATATGGACAGTGAAAAGCCATGGGTCACTCTGCACTGTTCTCTTGCATCTAATGTAGAGGACCTTACCTTTTGTTACATTTGTCTTGTAATGTTTACCAAATCGGTGAAGGTTAGGCTTACAATTAGACCTGATGACCTTGAAGGTCTTTTTCCAACCTAAAGGATTCTAAAAGAGTAAAAACCCTCTCCTTTACCTGCTCAGGGTTACTTTGCCTTGCATTATTGTGACTGGTGGGTGGGTGTGCAGATGTTTTCAGATAAGCAATTTTAAGTGCAGGACAGTTCAGCACAAAGAGAGTGGGTCAGGGCACTCCAATGTAACCTGTGAAACTGCCTGAATGCTGCTGTTGTCTGGAGAACTTTCCCAAATTAATTACACATCAATTGTGAAAAAGTTTGAATGACCCTTGCCAGCCATGGTAGCATTCCTCCAGCAAAAATATTGTCCCTGTGTGCCTCAAAAACATTTAAGGTGTATTGTAAGTAGCAAGATTGGAAAATGCAGATCCTGTTTCCAGCTCTCTGTGTTTAGTCACTGGCAGTGCATTGAAGGCTCTAGATCCATCTATGCTCATTTAAAGCTTTGGCCTGAGCACTTAACAGACGAGGCTTGGAAAGATTATGAGCACATTTAGTGTTTTATTCCCCTCGGGTCTGCAAATTTCCAAAGCTGCTGTGATAATCTTGGCCTGGAGATCCAGCACAGAGCATGTTGTCTACAGGATTGTATGTCCTTGGCTCACCATCAGGTGGGAAGAGGTTCTGGGTTCTGGGTTTGCATGTGCCTCTGCTTTTAGAAACAGTTTGGGCAAGTGGAGGAACAGTTCTGCAGAGCCATTACAGTCTCTTCTGTACATGATGTTTGGGCACATTTTAAAGCCCTTATTTCCTCAGCTATGAAATCTTCTTTGAGTGGTTGCATTCTGTCTTGGAAGTACTCTAGTCAGGGCTTTTCCAACATGTGTTTACAAGCCTCTGTGGGTGTGCTTGCCATAGTAATTCCTGGCTACATTTTATTGGGAATGTCTTGATACCCATAGGGTTTGGAGAGACAAGAAGAATTCCAAGTGGGAAATGACATCCACAATTCCTAGTGGCATGGACCAAAGCTAAATGCCTAGGACTTCTTTAGAAAATCTTCCTCTTTGTAAGGGATGAGAATTCTTTATATTTTCTCTGTTTGTAATAAAGTCATGCTAATTCCATCAATATATACAACTGTTCTCATTTTACCCTTTCTCTCTGCTCACTGTCATTATCCAAAATAGTCTTCAACAAGAAAAAAAAATAGATTAAACTAACCTCCTCTGTTTCTTATGTGCACCTTCCTAGTTAAATGTGTTTGAGCTGCTGAGCTATCACTTGTTGAGTCACTGCAAACCCTTTGTCCACATTATGACTAGTAGATATTTAATTGCCTGCTGGATTAAATTGTTCTTTCCACCTTCCCGTGGTTATTTTCCCTTATCTCCTTTGACATTCACATTACAGAGTAACAATGTTGTAATTATTTTGAAAAGAATGAAATTACTTTTCCTGCGAGACATTCAATCTTGGTAGCTCTAACAAGGTGGAACTGTTGGGTGGCAGGCAAGAGTGTCACCCTGCAAAATATGAAAGAAAGGCACAGAGGGAACTACACACATTATTTAAGAAGGGAGGGGTCATCTTGATGTTGGCTGAGACAGATGTGAAGCTGAAGATCACTGCGTAGAGTAGGAGCATATAGATTTTGTGTGCTGTGGTCAAGATTCTGATGAAAGAGACCCAAGAATGAGTCAACTACCCAACATGGAAGCTGTTACATCAGCGCACCAACACTGGTAGTCCATAATTAGGGCAGTGTGGACCAGAATGTGTGAAGTGTTATCCATGGAGCAGTACTCCACCTTCAGTGATCAACACTTCACAGTGAATTCCATAGGAATTCACAGCATTCCTGAGGAGCTGAAGTTATGAACACCAAGATTTTGCTGAGAGGCACGACAGGTCATACACATGAACTGTGTAAGGCCTGTGAGGGGAGATGCTGAGCTTGGGGTGGTGGAGAACACCACTGAGCTGCTGTCTTCAATTTGGGGGGCAATCTGCATTCTGGTAGTCTGGTAGTCATCTCTGCAGTTCTGGTAGTCCCAGTATCCTGATGCCTCAAGGGGAAGAAGACTCTTGGTTCCTTGTCCGACCACTGTGTTTCTCCTTGTGGGTTCTGCATCCCTGTGCCCTGCACACACAGCCCTGGATGATGACTTTTAACTTTCATATTTCAAAATATAGTAGAAAGAACTTAATGTTGTGGACTGTTTCTAGATTCTTACCTGTTCTGCCTTATTAATGTGTTTTCTGCCACCATCTAGGGTTTTCCTAGGGTGTTCCCAGGGATCTGAAAACAAAGGTGTTGGTCCAGTCACTAAGCAATATATTCTGAGCAGCATCAAGGTATCCCTGTCAGCCCTGGAAGCAGAGGGCTTGGTTTAGCATTTTAACTTGTCTGTCCACATGGCAGTGACAAAGGGCATTACAAACAAGTCGTGGTGGCTGCTCACAGAGCAAGGGAGCCCTCACTCTAAACCTTGAGAATCAGTCCAGGTTTAACGCAGAGTCTGAGGTGCATCCTGGTAGGTTTTGCCCTAATAATTTTGCATGCAGCATCCATAGGGATGTCTGTGTGCCACATGCTGGGGTTTCCAGCTGCTCAGGTGTCTCTCACCTGCCACATCTGCATGGCCTGGGGGACAGCTGGTGGCCAAAGCTGTCCTGGCATCCCGCTTGGAATCCCGCAGAATTCAGAGCTCCCGAAATCCGGGCAGCATGGCAGGGATGGCAGTAACATGCCCACCCACCCAGCCAGCAAGAGTTTAACACAAAACTCTACAGGTAACTAGTCCAGCTTAACCAGCTGGCTCGTTGTACGGGTGCACTTTTTTCATGCACAAATGCTGCTGCCCCAGTTTGAAAAGTAAATGGGTTATGTTCAGCTCACTTAGATACAACCAAAAGGTGCTATTTTGGCCTGTCTGAAATTGCTGTGGGATCTATTAATACATTGTAGAGTTTATTATTTCTTTTGGTAAAAAGTACATAGTCATTTTTAATTTGTTTTCCAAAACAAACAAACAGAATTTGCTTTGAAAGATCTGTGCTAGTCCAGCTGGCTGATGAGCCAGTCCCAAAGCTGACAGATTATTTTTTTATTTTCAAAAGGTAGGAAAATATGATGACAAAACATCATGCAGGTCCTTTTTTTGAGAAACAAAATCCTTCTATTTCATCTCCTGCATTTAAGTTGCTACGTAAATACAAAATAGTTAAGCTGAAAACCATCAACAGCAATATAGATCTAGCAGTTGATCTGCATGTTTATTTAACTCTTGCTTTCAAAGAAGAGGTTTGCATTAGAATTGAGATTCATATAATTTAAATTACCTGGGAATTACATATGATTTATGTCAGCCATATATGCAGGGAAAAGTTCTGTTTCTTTCACTGAAATTGGGTGGAGGATAGAAATCTGCACTATCAGAACTATTTGCAGCATAGCCAGAGATCAGAGACGTTTTACAGGGTAAGCACCAAGTCTTTGGAACAATCCCCTACGGCACATTTTCAACACAAATCTCCTCCTGACAGTGAGTATCTGGTTCTGAAAATGGCCTGCCCTCAGTAACCATTGTGCATCCCTGAAACTGGCAATATTATACAATAAAAGTTGCCTTCTCTGTGCCTTCCTGGCTGTATATAAAACTTGCCATGGCTGAAGTCTGTCTTTTGGGAAGTTCCAGAGTTAATTGTCTGGAGTTAACTTACAGGGCTCCTGTCAAAAGGAATTAGTATTTCAGCAGCTCCTTGGCCGATTCCATGGCAGTACTAAAATAGCTGACTGCCTTACACATCAGCTGGCCTTGCTTAGGTGGAGCAACTCAAATATTTTTAAAAGCAAAATAGTTATCATGCTTCCATTGCTTCCTGCAGCAAAATTCTTCTGGCCAAAAAGGTTTCAAGGGAATGAGTGTCTTTATTTTTCTCTCCATCTATCTCTATTTATAGCTTATGAACGTTGGGACATGTATGACAAGAAACTGGGAGAGGAATGGATTTTAGAACTTGAAGGTCAAATATTTTGTTCAAGGGAAGCCTGAGTTGTTCATGATGGAAAGGACAGCCTGATGGCAAAGCTATGTGCTGTGTTTAAGGTACACAGCTGCAAAGGGAAACTGATTAAATTCAGGATTAGATCTTCAGTGGACACAAAGGATTCTTTCTCACACACATACAGTGCTTATATAGAGTCCAGAGCCTCTCTTGAAGCTCTTTTTGATATGAAATTCAGCGGTCTTTATGACTGGATCAAATGCTCTTTTTCTTCATTGTTCATAACAGTAGTTGCTGTCTGAGAAAATAATACTCAGCGTTGGTAAGAAATATTCAGCTAAGGACAAATAAAACTGTGTTCCATCATGAATTTCTTTCCCTACAACACACTTTCCCATGGTCATTTTATCCACTGATGACTGCATCCCAGCTGGAGCAGGCTGGCAAAATTAATCCAAAGTCCTTGAATTCAAGATGATTTAAATGGACAAGGGATCTTTTTCCGAGGTTATCACTTTATAGTTGTCTGGCACTTGGCCTTCAAACTGTGAGCTGTATAATCCTTATCTTGGTAAAGTCAGCAGCAATGTCTTCACTGACTTTAGCAGAAGTGGACCTTAGATCATTACTGCTCAACTATGATCCTTTGAATCATTTCACCCTCAATAGCATACAGCTGTGTGTCAGATGTGATTATTTCATTGCTTATTCAGGTTTTCTCTCATTTCCTTCTGCTTTTCTATTGCAAATGGTATTTTGCCTCCACTGTTTCATATTTTACCAGACTTAATTTGAAATGCACTGGTTTTACAATTTTTAACACTACCCATTCGTCCTGCTCCTTGTAATTTTCAATTCCACAGTCCAGGCTGGGATGTTGAAACATCTTTCCTATGAGTAGGGTAGCACTTCACGTTGGAGCTCTTTGGAGGCAATGTCCAGTCACAAAATCTCAGTCTAGGCACAAGGTTGCTCAGAAATTGTATCTGGGATCTTGATTCCTTTTAGACTTTTTTAAAATAAAAAAGGTAAAAAGGAGAAAAATATTCAAGTTTTCATTATATTATACAAATTCTGAACTATTGTTTTTCAACTTAGAGTTGTTTTGTTTTAAAATCATGCTTATTCTCACTTTGGGGGAAAAAAAAAGTAAATCAACAAACTTGAAACACGTCTGTGTTACAAGGCTCACTTCTAATTCAACTGACAGGTCTGGGTGATCCCAAAGAAAACAGAGAGCGGGTGGAAGGGTGAAAGTAACATTTTACTGCTCTTCTGTTACTTTGAATTGCACATATTCATGAACACACTCACTTCAGGTAGTGGTGATCCTTCCCTGTTCACTTTAAAAATTAGAGGAGGCTTTGGTTCTGCTCTCTTTGAAATGGTTTTTCCTGTTGTGTGCTGCAAGAGCAAGGTGTACAGGTGCAATGTATAATATACATGTATGCAACGAGTATTTGACTCAAAAACCAAAGCCCTATAGTATTTGAATTATTTAAAATAGAGGATGAAACGACGGTTTCAGCTGCAGTCAGCTGGGTAGGTGATGTCAGTAAGTGACAAATCTGACCTAATGCCTATTTATTGTGATACCTGGTATTTTTGGCAAACTACATAAACAAATATCCTGAATATTTTTCTTGGCAAACAGCATGAATACCACTCTTGTTTCATTCTCTTTGTCTCGGCAAATACTTTATGGCAAGTATTCATCACCAAATAAAGTGTGAGATCATGTGCAGTGCAAAGCCCATTAGGTCAGGTATTTTGGCATTCTGCTGGGCTGCAAGGTCTGCCACAAACTTGGCCGAGCTGTGCACGGTGCTGACATTGTTTCCCATGCAATAGGAATCAGATACCCTTTTTTCCTTTGTGCACAGAAGTGTGTACTTGACGTGGTGAGTAGTGGTGGTGTGGCACAGGGTTAGACTTGTTTGCCTAACCAAGACTTGTGTGTAAAAATGATACATGTGAAACTGAGACGTTTAAAATATGCCCTTGTTAGAACTTTTTAAGTTGCATTCATGTACCTTTTTCCCATCCTGCCTTTGCCCACTGTCTCTCTACCTTTTGTAGCACATCTCTGACACTCTCCTCTCCCACTATGTCCCCTGCCCTACTGGTGGCTTCAGTGAGCTTAAAATATCATCCATTGCCATGAGTAATGAGCTCCTCTTGGAAGGTCTCCCTGGGAAATCTGAGACTTTGGCTTCTCCACCACTATTTGCTGTGCTGCTGCTGGCTCTGACATGTGTCCTTCAGTTGCCAGAGCAGAAGTCAAGGGGGCTTGTGCAAGCTGAAGCTCCTTTTCCAGCAGTGCCCCAGGGATATGAATATCTACCTGCCTCTAAGTCTCTTTTGAAACTCCTGCTAACTGGCTGACAGATGGAAGGCAGTCACTCCAATATATCCACATTTATATGGATCAAATATGACATCTGATTTTTAGAAATTACAGTGCAGTGGAATTGCAGATGGGCTGCATGCACAATGCTTCTTACTCTTGGCCTTCTAAGCATCAAGCTTAACGAACCCCTGGTGCCCTTGGTGACTGTTGTAGTCCACACATGTACTGTGTTGTTTTTCAGAACTGCATGGATGTCAAATTCACTGGAATCAGTGAAAGAAGTCCATCTAGCAGCATGTACCCTAATCAGTGGTGAAGCCAAGAAGTGTTTACAGGCAACCTGATGGCCAGATCAATCCTGCAGTAGGTTACTAACATGATCTTGGGGGGGTCTGCTAACAGGCTGAGTTACTGTTCAAAAGAAGTTTAAAAAGCTGCTGCCAGAAGCACTTTGATAGTGTTGTCTGTTTTTAGAATATTCCTTTTCATTCACTTTCCTTTATGCTTTCCCTATTTAAAAAAATATTAAAAAAAAAATCAACATTCACATTTTTGTAGCTTGATCACTCTTCACCCATGTAAATGATAAGTCTGAGAAAATTAACTCAGTTTAAGGTAGAACTTGAAATGTTTATGAAGGGAACCATAAGACACAGTTATCTACCTTAATATGGACTCTATGTGAGAACTGAGGGGACCTTTTTTGGTCCTGTTTTTCCAGAACACAGGCTGTAAAAATTCAGAAGATACAAATCTGCATGTACCTGGTACACAGTGCTTTCATGCATTTGCAATTTTATTCTAGAGTAGCAACAAGACTCTTGACAAATCCTTGCTATTTATAGTGGCTGCTGGCTGTACCTTCACCAGAAATCTTGGAGGACAATATTGGAATGTCTTGCCTGTGCTGCTGCTGTCCTTAGGTAATCACCTGGAACTGAGCATCAAAGTGACCCATCTGTTCTGCTGTGCCAGGAGGGGAGTCAGGTACAGGTGGTTTATCAGCTCCTCAGTGCAAGGGATGATGTGACAGAGCTGTCACATAAACCTTTGTAAATCTGCATTGAGGTGTTTCACGGCATGGTACAGAATTGTGAAAAGAAACAATGTAGTGAACATCTCAAAAATACGGATACTATCAGAAATTACTTCCCCATTATCTCTTGATACTAAGGATATGCTCTAACAGGGCAGTTGATTGTTGATGGATGCAAGTGTTGTCCTGATTTAAGTGAGACTCTGGAGCACTGATGCTTCTCTGTCAATTCTCTCTTCTTTTGACAGTTCTGGATTAAATCTAAAAAACTGGCTTTGTTTAAGTCCCTCTAACAATTGGCAATAGAGTTAGTGGGAAATAACCTACTTGGCTAAGTCTCCCACACTGTCTACTGTTGCTTCATTTTACATAATTTGTTTTGTTGAATTTTGCACACTCTCCTCCCCCCAAAAAACTCTTTTCTAGGTGGCGAATGATCTGCCACAAAATCTTCTTGTGCCCACAGATGGCTTCAAGACTTATAATTATTCTGCAACTCAGAGCTGTTACTTCTGAAAGACAAACACATACAAAAAACACACCCAAACAAATCAAACCAAAGTGTTTGGCTTTCAGCTGGTGCCACCTTGGCACCTGGACCCACGCTAGCCTGATTGTGGGTGCTGGAATAAAGGATTCCATGTGAGAAGCTATCCTGGGCAGAGTAGAAAAGCTGCAAACATTTTGATCACCCTACGTGGCACCACAGATATTCTTTTGGATAATTGGGCTAAACTGGGCTTACAGTGCAAAGGAAACTGTGCACCCAGAGTGTTGTGTCCGGTTTTGGGCTCCTCGGGACAAGGAAAATGAGCTCCTGGAGAAGGTCCAATGGAGGCCCACAAAGATATTTGAGGACTGAGGGAGCTGAGCCTGTTTAGTCTGGAGAAGACTGAGAAGGGGTATCATTAGTGCAGATAAATATTTCCAAGGCATGTGCCAAGAGGATGGTCCCAGACTGCTTTTGGTGGTTTCCAGCAACAGGACAAGGAGCAATGGCCATAAATTAAAACAATTCAAGGTGAGGAAGAACTTTCCACTGAGGTTGGCAGAGCCCTGGAACAGGCTGCCCAAGGGGATTGTGGAGTCTCTCTGGAGAGATTCCAACCTCACCTGGATATGTTCCTGTGTCACCTCCTCCAGGTGACCCTGCCTTGGCAAAGGATGTTGGACTGGATGATGTCCAGAGGTCCCTTCCAACACTTACACTTCCGTAATTCTGTGATTTTTTTGATGTGAGAAGATCTTGGAAAGATGGAAAGCCCAGCACATGTGAAAGTTTGTGATGGCTGGGCTGCTACAGAGGTGGAGAACACAGCTTGGGTTTGAAGTTTGGGGATGGGAACAGAGGGGAAAGCCCAGGGGTGGCATCTGGGGAGGTGGAGATGTGTCCTGGCTGTTTCTGGGGCCAGGCTGTGGCCCCTGCTCCTGTGATGGGACAGTGATGATGCCTGAGGGCCACAAGAGAAGGGGGCTGAGAACATCTGAAGAGTATTTTCAGTGTTCTGTGTCAAAAATAGTGTGGCCAGCAGGATCAGGGAAGTGATTCTTCCCCCATACTCAGAACTGCTGAGGCCACACCTCAAGTGCTGTGTCCAGTTTTGGGCCCCTCGATTCAAATGCACATCGAGGGGCTGGAGCGTGTCCAGAGAAGGGAACGGGGCTGGGGAAGGGTCTGGAGCCCCAGGAGGGGCTGAGGGAGCTGGAAAGGGGCTCAACCTGGAGAAAAGGAGGCTGAGGGGGGCCCTTGTGGCTCTGCACAACTCCCTGACAGGAGGGGACAGCCGGGGGGGTCAGGCTCTGCTCCCATGGAACAGAGACAGGATGAGAGGACAAAGCTTCAGGCTGCACCAGGGAATTAGGAAGAATTTGCTCATAGGAAAGGTTGTTGGACACTGGAAGGGGCTGCCCAGGGAGGTGGTGGGGTCCCGGTCCCTGAAATGCCCGAGGAGCAGCTGGATGTGGCGCTCAGCGCTCAGGTGGACACGACGGTGTCCGCTCACCGACTGCTCTCGGTGTCCTCAGAGGCCTTTTCCAGCCTCACTGATCCTGATCCTGATCCTGCGGCTCCGCGGGGGCGCGCCCCGGGCTCGGGCNATCCCGATCCCGCTCCCGATTCCAATCCCTCTCCATCTCCAGCTCCCGGCCGCGCTCCTGCCCCTGATCCCACTCCCGCACCTGATCCCGCTCCCGATCCCGCTGCCACTCCCTCTCCATCTCCCGCTCGCGGCCCCGCTCCCGGTCCGCCGGCTCCCAGTGCCGGGCACTGGCCCCCGGTGCCAAGCGGGACCCGGTGCCGCTCCTCCCCCGTCCCGCTGCCCCCGTCCAGCTCCGGGCACGCTGTGGGAGCGGCCCTGCCGGGGAACCACAGGGTCAGCCAGGCTGGAAAAGAGCTCTGGGATCATCGAGTGCGACCCGTGACTGATCCCCACCTTGTCAGCCAGACCAGAGCACTGAGTGCATTCCAGCCTTTCCTTAAACACCTCCAGGGGTAGTGACTCCACCACCTCCCTGGGCAGCCCAGTCCAATGTCCAATTTCTTCCTGATGTCCACCCTAAACCTCCCCTGGTGCAACTTGAGGCTTTGTCCTCTCATCCTGACCCTTGTTCCCTGGGAGCAGAGCCTGATCCCCACATGTCTGTGCCCACCTGTCAGGGGATTGTGGAGGGTGAGAGATGTCTGAGACTCTGAAGTTCCCTCAGCTGCTCCTTACCAAACTTTTGCTTCCCACCCTTCCCCAGCTCCATTGCCCTTCTCTGGACTTGCTCCAGAACCTCAGTATCTTTCTGAAAGTGAGAAGCCCAGAACTGGATATAGGACTCAAGGTGTCATCAGCACTGGGATGGTCACTGCCCTGCTCCTGCTGGCCACACCACAGCTGGGACTGCCAGGTGCCATTGGTTTTCTTGGCCACCTGGGAACCCCTGGGCTCGTGTTCAGCCACTGTTGACCAGCACCCCCAGGTCATTTTCCACCAAGGCACTTTCCAGCCACTTTCCCCCCCATCCTGTAGCACTTCAGGGGTAGAAAAACTCACCTGCATCAGCCCTGTGGCTTCCTGGTTTTTTTGAGTCTCACGAAGCAAAATCTGAATTTTGGTTGCCTCCCTGTTCTTTGCATTCTAATGATTGTATCTTGTTTTCTTTTACTTTTAAATTTTATTTCCTTGCACTAAGTTGCTTCCTCATTATTCCAAGTACCATGCTTCTCCATCAAGCTGGTTGGTGGTCCATGGAGCATTACGAGGTGCTATGTGTAAGATACATGTTAAAATCTTTGTTGAGAGGAGGAAAAGTGCCAGAAAAACTTCAGCCCTGGACATGAGAAGAGCAGACATCAGTCTGCTCATGGAACTACTGGGTAAGGTCTCCTGGGAAAACACTTTTGAAGGTGCTGGGATCCATCAGTGCTGGCCATTTTTCATGCACCATCTCCCAGGAGCACAGGAGCAGACAGTTCCAGAATGCCATAAGTCAAACAGATGAAGCAGAAGGTCAGCTTGACTAAGCAAGGTTCTTTTTTGGAAGCTTCAACCAAAAACGAAGGCATTTTCCTAGCAGAAGCAAGGCTGGATGACACAGGAGGAATACAGAGATGCTGCTCTCCACTGTAGGGAGAAAATTTGTGCAGCCAAAGTCTCATTGGAGTAAGCCAAAACTGCAGGGGACCAGAAAAAGAGGTTCTATTAAATATGTTAATAGCAAAAGGCGGCCCAGAAATAACCTGAGTGCATTGATGAGGATAGTCACCTCAGAAACAGGGACATGGACAAGGGACAAGTGTCCAATGCTTTCTTCTCTTCCATCTTCAACACAGATGACAGGTTAAAAGGTCCCAGTGCCTTGAGCTTGAGCACCATGGATATGAGAATGATCAACTCCCAGTTGTCCCTGAACTTGCTCCAGCTGGATCCCTATAAATCTATGGAGCCTGATGGAATTCATAAAAAAGTAGTCATTGAGCTGCTGATGTCATGGCAAAGCCTCTCTTGATGATTTTTGAAGGGTCTTGGGAATCTGGAACAAAGTCCCAGTTGACTGGAAGCTGGTAAATGTCCCAGTTTCCAAGAATTGCAAGAAGGGCAAATTCAAGAAGGGGAAGAAGGATGACCCTGCAAAACAACAGGCCTGCAAGTCTCACTTCAATGACGAGTAAATTTATGGAGAAGATTATTCTGGGAGGTATTGAAGAACACCTGGAGGACACACTGGTCACAGCCAGCTCAGGTTTATGAGGAGAAAGTCTTGCTTGCCAAACCTGGTTTCTTTTTACAGCAACATAACCCACCTGGTTGATCAAGGGAAGCCAGTTGTAATATTTTTGCGCTTCAGCAAAGCTTTTCATTCTGTCTTTCCCAGGATCCTTCTGGACAAAATGTCCATCCCACAGCTGGATAAACACATCATGTGAAGGGTGAGCAATGGCTCACAGGTGAGGCACAAAGTTGACTGGGGTGACATCATACTGAGGATCTGTTGCTGGTGGGGCTCCACAGGGTTTGATTCTTGTCCCTGTGCTCCTCAACATCCTCAAAAATTACCTGGATGCAGGACTAGAAGGAATACCAGGCATGGTTGCCAATGATACTGAGTTGGGAGGAGCTGTTGTGTCTCCCAAAAGCAGAGAGGTCCTGCAGAGAGACCTTGACAAATGAGAGGGTGGGGCAATCACCAACCATGGGAAGTTTAACAAGAGAAAGTTCTGGATTCTGTCCCTGGGATGAGGTAACCATGGATGTTTGGACAGACTGAGGAATGAGATGTTGGAGAGTGGTGCCACAGAAAGGGACCTGGGGCTCCTGGTCAGTGGCCAGCTGGACATGAGCCAGCAGTGCCCTGGAGCCAGCAGGGACATCCCTGTCCTAAGGGCACCAGACCCAGCATGGCCATCCAGGCCAGGGAGAGATTGTCCTGCTCTGCCTCACCTGGAATATTATGCACAGTTCTGGGCACCACAGTGTAAAAATGACATTAAACTGTCAGGGAGTGTGCAAAGGAGGGCCCTGGGGATGGGGAAGGGTCTGGAGGGGCCATTGAGGAGCAGCTGAGGGCATTTCGTGTGTTCAGATGGAGAAGAGGAGGCTGGGGGGAGACCTCGCTGCAGTTCTGCAGCTTCCTGGTGAGGGGAAGAGGAGGGGCAGGCATTGATCTCTGCTCTGTGGTGACCAGGGACAGGACCCCAGGGAATGGCCTGAAGTTGTGTCAGGAAAGGTTTAGGTTGGATATTAGGAGAAGGATCTTCCCCCAGAGGGTGTTTGGGCTCTGGAACAGGCTCCCCAGGGCAGTGGTCGTGGCACCAAACCCGCCAGAGTTGAAGAAGCATTTGGACACCACTCTCAGGAGCATGGTGTGACTCTGGGGCTGTCCTGTGCAGGGCCAGGAGCTAGACTTGATGGTCCTTATGGGTACCTTCAAGCTCAGGATATTTTTTGATTCTATGATCCTATAATTTAGTTCTACAGTTTTTGAAATCTTCTTTTTGACTGTGTCAGAGACCTTTGGCTGATTTACATGAGCACGCTGGGAAGAAATTTCTCACACAAACACCATTACTTTTTTCCATGTGTATTACACACACTGTGCATACCTTGGAGGAGTGTTCTTGCTGGATTGCAACAGAGTTCTTCCCCTGCTAACAGATAACCAAGTGAACAGCTTTGGCCTCCTGAGATTTCTCCTCTGCTCTCACCAGACAAGCCCAAACATCAGGCAGCTGTCCGGCAGTCTTCATACTTCCTTTGTTTAGGGATGTGGTGTTTTTAAATCTGTGGATTAGCAACGTGGCTGGGCTTCAGTTCTGCAGAGGGAAGTTACATGGGTAATGTCACCTGTCATCCACAGTGCAACTTTTCAGTGGCATTGTCTAATAAAAACATACACAACAGTAGTATTTGCAAGTCAGCTGGGCTTTGTTTCTTGTGCACTGGCAATGTAGGGTAGAGACATTCTCCCAAAAAGCTGATTTTTTAAGCAGCTAAGGTCCCACACTGAAGACTTGTGGAAGATCTTCAATGCTAAGTGCATGGCAGTCTTTACTTACCCTTAATGACAAATCATTAGTATAGTTCAGGCAAATACATGATTCTCAACAGCTCCTTGTTTTTTGCCATTCTCTCTGGTCTTGTCCTTGTGAATTCAATTTCACAAGCACAATCTGTAACACAGCAGGTGCCAAGTGTAGCCTTCTTGTTTCATAGGATCCGGCTAACTGTCTATGTGGGATTCATTTAGACAGCAGCATAGGCAGCAATGAAAAAAACTCGTATTTCTGCTACACAGAAAGAAAACTATGCTTCTCCCCCTGTAGTTTCTTGTAGGGTTCTTAAAGACCATCTACTGCATGCTTCCATGGAAGCTGGTTCTGGACACTTTATGAATTCCATGGAGAAAACAGCCATAAGTGTAGCTTTGCTTTTGCAGTTTTGAAGTTTTCTGGATCAGGCCAAGATAATCAATGGTGCTGAAACCAAAGGAACCGGGGACCCGAATACCTTTGAGGGTTTGGACTTCAGTTCTTAATGTAGGTCTGTAATTAAGGTTCCAGAGCTTGGGCTATTAAAGTTTTGCAGATTCTCTCTGACTTGTGCCAAATAAACTGACCTGTGTACATGCCTCAAGTCCTGTTTAGGGAAAGGAGCTCCCTAACTCATTGCCTCTACACTTCCTCCTGGTTTTTAGAGCAGATGCAGGCCCCACATCCAGAAAAATCTCGTGGCGGTTTCCCTGAGGGAAGCCTTTGTGTAGATACACATGCACAAAACATCTGCATGACAGAAACTACCCCTACAGAAAATTCACTCTAATTGACAGTGCAGTAGTGATCAAGAAGGGCGGGGTGATTGGTGGGGCTGAACTGCATTTTGCCAGTGGGATGGCTGTGCATCTGGAGTTCACATCTGCGGAGCTCAGATGCAGAGATCTGTGCGTGGAGCTGGCAGAAGAAGGGAGGGGTGAGCACAGCTGAGGGTGCCAACACAATTAAAGCCAAAGAGAGAAGTGACTGTTAGACTGTTTCCTATCAGCACCCTGCACTCTGCACCTGAGCACCAGATGAAGCAGGATCTGAGCTTTTTTTTTTTTTTTCAGGTGAGGATTTGCACCAGGGCAGAAACTTACAGAGAACACAAGGGCTGCTTTAAATCTGGTGGCAAAATTAATGAGCTTCTGTGTGTCTGACTGCTCTGATTCAGGGCCTTCAGCCAGACCTCTTGGTTCCAGCATGTGACAAGGAATGGGCACCCTAAGGAAGTTGCATGCTGAAGGAGGAACACCCTAAAAGCACCTCTCTGGAAGCTTACAGATGCAGGAGGTTGTTGCAATCTCTCCTACTCAACGGAGTGCTGGCGATGGACTCAAGCACTTTGAAAACCCTCTACCAAAGAAGAAATGCTTGTGGTTGCTTTGAAGTGAGCAAACAGAAAGCACACTTTTGAAGTCAGCACAGTAGCTGGAGCGGGGTGTTGCTCTGCTGAGTTCAGATCCTTTTATTCAGCAGGGTAGTGGCCAATGCACTCATCTGGAAGACCTATGTAGGGAATGCAAAAAAGTGATTTGTGCCACAGCCTTGCATGTGGTTGGTGGTGCTGGTGAAGGTCACTATCTAGGGTGACATGTTCTGGTTGAACAGTAGCATGGAAGATAAAGGAGACACACTGGGACAGCCCAAACTCCAGGTTTCCTAGGGGTTAGTCTGCCACAATGGCTCATCTGATGTATGAGTGAATTTCGCTGCCACTCCTGAGGGGCAAAGTGAGCAGGCTGCACTGATGGCTGGAGGATCTGGCTGTAATGGTGACAAGTTGGCTGCTGGGCTTCAATTTTTATTTTTATTTATTTTTATTTATTTTAATTTATTTTAATTTATTTATCTTTTTTTTTTTTATTTTTTAAAGTTACATTTAGTGCCATAAACCACATTCCTAAATGTCTCAGAGAAAAACTTTGCCTTTTACTTTTTAGAGACTCGAGCCATAATATTAGGAAAGAGTGTTGGCATATTAGTGAGTGCTCCTCTCCTAACCTTTTTCTGGAGTGTTCTGGGTTCATGCCACAGATACTGATGGTGATGGGCTGCCAAGTAAGTGATAAAGTATTACTTGCTTCTTACATACCTGGTTATGTGTAAGACTTGACTATTTTAGGCTAAGTAGGAGGAAAATTGGTTTATGACCTTATAATTAGCAGTTGTGTTAGAATAACAGCAAGACTTATGGAGTCATTCTGATAGCACAGTTTCCCTTTTTTTTAAATTGCTTAATTTAAAAAAAAAAAACCAACAACCTCAAAACCACTTCAAGCATGTTTTATTACACAGCTTTAAATAAGCAAACAGACAAACATAATTTCAAGGGATGGTACAGAGGTCTCTGTTACTTAGGTTCATGGTGACTGAAATGTGTCCTGAGGAATGCTGATGGTCTGGCAAAGAGCAGATCAACGGACACAGGTGATACTCAAGAACATCTTGGGGTGATAATTACAGATGGAAGATGTGAAAGAGAGATAAATGAAGCTGGTAATGGTACTGTGGCTGAGTTGCTACAGCATGTCCAGCAGCTCCATTTGGATCTACTGACTGAGTTAATGATGCATTTTTTTACCTCCTGCATCCCCCTTACTCTTCTGTTTCTCCTCCCCTCCCTTCCAGCTCCTTCCAGGAGGTACTCATAACACAGTCATTTCTGATCACCTTCCCAAAGACTTTAAGGCAGCTCAAGGTGAGTTATTTGCCCACTTACCAGTGAATTTAAAAATATGTGACAATTCCACCCTCTTTTTTAGAGGAGTGGAGCTACCCTTCTCCCTGAATACTACTGCTGGGCTGTCAGTTTTCTTTTCAGGGTCTGTCAGCATCTAGTCATCTTTCAAGTGACTTTGGTCACTGCTTGCTGCATCAGCCCCACAGCTAAGTCTGGATGACAAGGCATACAGTACTGGCATTTGTGCTTACATCTGAAATTCCTGAGAGGAGGAGAGCTCAAACTCGGTCTGGAGAAACTGCTGGAGCACCTCTTGTTTGTGTTGGGTTTGAGATGTAGTTTGAGAAGGTGGGAGCTGGAGAAGAATGCTTCTGTTGAGACCTGAACACTTCTCTGCGTGACAGAACCTGGAGGCAGTCTTCTGTCTTCCTGTTTAGGTTTTTGTCAGAAAATCCCTGGTGCATCCCAGGCACCTGGTTTATTTGGTTTTCTGAGGAGAGAAGCTTCTCTCTTCCTTGAGTCATATCAAAAGGATCCCACTCAGCAGATGTCTGTCAGCAGTTGCTTGGGACCACAGACCTGCGTGATATTTTATGAACAATATGTTCACATTCAAGTGATGTTTTATGAAACATCAGCAACACAGCTGACATACTTTTCCCAGAAAAAAAGGTTTTCTTATTACCTTCTCGTTTTTTGGTGGGAGGGGGTGGAGGGGTGTTGAAATTGCCCTCCAGCACTCCAAGACCCAGTGGTCCGTTTATCTGCTGGTGTGAATAATTTCCACTCCAGGCTGATCCACTCTCATTTACCATCTATCTCCTTTGTTTTCCAGATGGCTCTCTGAGGGAGGGGCTTCAGGTCTGCTGAGGGAAAAGAGCCTGTAATGGGAGGTGCAGAACACCTACAGACTGTGAGTCCTTCCCCAACCCTCCTCCTCCTCCGTCCTGCCTACCCTTTGCTGCCTGCCATCCCTCCTGCTTGGTTTGAGACTGGCCAGATGTTTTCTGGGCTCAGAGCTCCTGGAATTTTCATTGCAGCTGACATTCTGGTGTGCTGGGGTATCAGGTAACCTGCACTGAATGCAGTGAAGGGGCACTGTCCTGACCTCTGGGGCTGGAGGCTTTAGTGGACTGGCTTGTGAGGGGGAGACCTGGGAGATGCACTGGTGTTCTGGAAATAAAAAGCCATTCTCAGTGGCTTCTCTGGGCTTTACACATCATGTGCTTTATTAGATCATTAGATTATTATATTTTTGCGCTTATGGAGACAGAAGAGTGAGCATATTTTGGTGGCCCACAGCATGGCTGTGTGGTAGGTGAGAAGCTCACCTGCTGTGGATGCTTTTTGGGGTTGTGCTGTCACCACAGGTGGCAGGCAGAGAGCAGAGAAGCAGATTCCCTATGGGAATGAGGGTGGGGGACTCAACACCCTTTGAGCAGGTGTAGTCTGTCAGCAGTGTCATGTAAACAGAACTGTGCTCAGAAAATACCAAAATCCTACCAGTGATACGAGGCTGAGAAACAGGTATTCACCTGTAGGATTTGCCTGTTTCCACTCTCAACTTCCCTACAACTGGCAGGATAGAGAACAACCCCCTGTACTCCCAAGCCCTTTGGTCCCTCTTGATTGCCTGCAGGCTTTTTGCTGGGAATTCCTTGCTGCCCACCTGGAGAACCAGAAGTCAGTAATAACCAGAGGACCACACCAGGCTAGAGAGTTTTCTACTAACTTCCTTCATTCATGAAGGCAGCAGAGTTCCCAGTGTGCTGGCATAGGTCTGACCAGAATTTTGGACCTCGTGTTCCTCTCGGAAGGGAGGCACTGACACAGCTGCTTTTCTTTTTTTTTTTNCTGGTGCAGTGGTAGGATGATGAGGTTGGCTTGCCTTAGGTGATTCCTCCAATCTAAATAGAGATCCTGGCTGTTGTTTGCCTGACCCTCAAGGTCCAAAGCCTTGTTCCTGTTATGTGAGTGCAGCTGGGAAGGTGAGGGAGGCTGGGAGGGGATTCACCTGCTGTCTTGAGAGGATGCCTCTTTCCATCCCCCCCACTGCTTAGGTCTCCTCCTCCTGCTGCGGGTGAGAGAACAGGGGATGCTCTGCTTCTTGTAGTGCAGCCAGCTGGTGCATTTGCCTCAGGGATGGTAGAGAGTGGCTCCACCAAGTCAATCTCCTCCTCAGAGTCCCTGATACCTCTTCCCCTTCCTAATTCCTCCCAAAGCTCTGCCAGCAGGACAGCAGATCACCCACCTGCCCACGCCTCACACTGCTGTTGTCCCTACTGCCATGCCACTCTTTCCAGGCTCTGGCACTCCCTGCAGCCCAAGCCTGTGTGTTTTCATGGCAGCTGCCTCTGTGTCACCACATCCTTTCTGCTGAGTGCAGAGGGCTCCCCACTGAGTGATGCCGCAGCTGGGCTCCTTCCCAAGTGGGGTAGCCACCAGCTGGGCTCACCTCTAGCCCTTGGGGCACGAACTGCCCCACCTTCATTGCCTTCACTCCCTGGAGGCTGCTTTTATGAGGTTCAAGGGGTGGCTGCTGTCCCTCCCTGCCTCTCTCACACTGACTCAGAGCTGCTCTGAGTCAGAGCTTCAGCACTTCAGCACTCGTCTGGGCTGTCTTGCTGAAGTCTTAGGACCAACTCTCAGTCTAAAATTTGAGGGCTTTCCTGGAGACAAGCCCTTATACTTTCCATTTTTCATTTTTCACCATGCTCAGAGAAAAAGTGAGGTTCTAACAGGTGAAACACTTTACGCTTCTAAGCATCTCCCAGCACTTCCTAAAGTTGTGTCCAAGCCACAGCATCTTATTTTTGTTGAGACAAATGAGATGGAAATCACGATTTTTTCCCCCCTTCACTTATATGTGGTCAGATGGCATAGCCTGTTCAGATTCTTGCAGTACACTCTTATCTTAGTGATACTCCTGAGGGGTGTGTGAGCAACGTTTGATATCATTCACAATGGTAGTCACAACAGAGATCTTAAAACAAAGGGCTCTGTGTGTTTTTTACCAAGGGAAGCCACAGTAACAGGTTTCAGTGTAAATGAGAGTTGTATTGCCTCCATCAGAGATGACTTGAAAATAAAGTACTCTGATGGTAATACTGCAGATGTCTGCAGGAAACCCAGCACAGCCTTGAACACTGTAGTTAGATAGCTGTGCAAAAAAGTACATGAAGGGAAGAGCTAATGTGCAATACTTCTATTTAAGATAGAGGGAGGAAATAGAAATTGTGATAGCATGCTATTTCAAGTAATAATAGAAAGTACTTGATGTTTACATGGTGAATGGATCAATACTAATTCTGTAGTCAGGGCACATACAGTAGTTTGGATTATACAAGTGATAGATGCACTCGGTATAGCTGAAATTTCCACCCTGCAACATTTATTTCTCACTGCGTGTTAGATGGAATTTTCCACCCAACTATCTGAAAGGATTTGCATAAGAATGGTGATAGAGCAGTATTCTTTAATGATGTGCTTTTCTTTGTTAAACTTCAAAAATGTCTACGATGCATGATGAGGTTCGGATGAATTGCCAAGCTAATGCTTTTATATTTTCTTTAAAGAGCTTATCTTCACTGTGTTGTGGGAGTTACTTTATATTGTTGTCATAAAGGCAGCAGCAGTAAAGCCGACTTTGTAGCAACCCTGGTAGGTGCCCCCTCCTCCTTTAACTGCAGGTCTTTGGTGCTGCTGGAGGAGGCAGATCGCAACACCTCTTACCCACCACCTGTTTGCCTCTCTGTTAACTTGTTTGTGCAGCTTCTGTGGTGCTGTGCATGACATGACTCACTGCTGGCTCTGTGTCATTTTAGTCTTAAAACAATGGCCCTCTTGGCATCCAACCTAGATCAGCCCAGGCTGCTGCACTGTTTGTAGAAACTGGGTCATAACCAGGATCTTCCCAGAATGACTTCTTGATTTAAAAGAAACTCAGGATTAAACAAAATGTGAAAAATCTTCTGCCAGTGGTGATTTTTACAGAAATAGAGAAGACCATTTGCTTTGTTCTTCATTTCCTTGGAGCAGAAGCCCAATTTTTTACAATATGAGGGGAAAGCTGCTTGAAATTGGTGAATTTTAGGAATGTAACCTGTTGAGAAGCAATATTTTCTTCCTTGGCCATTGGCCCAGTGAGTCACCTTCTAACCTGCACTGTAGTGAAGCTGTTCAGAAATCTCCTACAGCAGGAAAAATGAGCAATACAAGTGACTGTGAAGTTTGTCATCAATTCCAATGTCTTGTAGGGTGAAATGATTCCACTTTCACAACAGCTATTAGACAGAGAGGGACTAATTCTGCCCTGAATCCAGACTTCTGTAGCACAGCATGAGTGTAACGGAGGAACAATTTGGGTTTTGTTGAGTTTGCTTTTTTGTTTTATATTTGTCTTTCCTGGTAACGGACATTAATTTGAAGGGATTTCGAAATCATTATGGAACTGAAATTATAACTTTTCCCCTGACGATCTGAGGTACTGCTCTGATATTGGACCTTGTGTTAAAATCACCTGTGTTTTCTTTTGCTTGTGCTTCTGAAAGGATGATGGTAGCTGTATATGCTGTAATGAAAATTCTAGCTATATATGAGAGGCCGGCATATCCAATATGCTTGGATAATCAGTCACACCCACAGGACGATCACTCACCTTCCTGTACTCTCCCCACTTCTTCAGCCTATCCTCCTTTCCTCATTCCAAACTCTAGGACAACTCTGTGTAAGAAGAGAATGGCACAGGTGTTGGAGACAAAAGCAGGGAAGAAGATTTATATTAACTCTCTTTCAAAAACCAAGAAATAAACAACTGCAAAAATAAGCACTGCCTGCAAAAGTGAGTAACTGAACCTCAAAATCTGTGCAGTGACTTCCTTTGTGGTCACTGGAGAATTGCTGGTCCTGCCCCAGCTGCTTGGGGTCCCTGTTGGCCCTTTTCTCTAGGGTGTTGTATATTTGTGCACAAATATTTTGTCTAAACCATATTTTTTAAAAATGTGCTTATGCAAACGCACACCAGAGTGTTTGAGGCATAGCACCCTTAAATTCAAGCTTGTGGTTTTAGTGTTCTGTTGAATTTTTGGTGACTGACAGATCCTGTTGCTACTCTGTCTTGTGTGTAGCCCCTTTACCACAACACGCTCCTCTAGAAACTTTTCGTGGTGATGGCACAGTATGTTTAGACTTGGAAATCCATTACTTGGGTTCAGGAAGGGAGGATGTCCAAGATGTGGAGCCTCTAGTTATTGGAACTGACACTAGGGTGTACACAAAGATGACCTAATGGAGGAGGGGACAATAAAAAGGTCACTCTACTGATGCTAGAGCTGAATGCCTGAAAAAAATGGGGGGGTAAAGCAAGGTCAGCTTCAACACACAAATGGTTCTCTTTGCCTGACTGCTATTGTACTTTCTCCCTACCCTCTGAAAACATGCAGAGCTGGTTTCTGCAGTGCTCCTCCATCCACATTACAAAATAAATGTCTCTGTGGCCTGGCTCCTCCATCACTCCCCACTGCATGTGTGCCTGTCCCACAGGGCTCAGGCATGCAGGCACTGGGACAGCTGTGTCTTCTTGGAGTGCTGTGGTCTTGTCAGATGCCACATGCCTGATCAGTGTTGCTAGTTCTGTCTGCTAAAATGGCTTAAAAAGATCTACCCAACTCCAAAGAGCGGCCAGAGAGAGCAGGAGATGAAGCTGCATGTGCTTTTCTTGCTGTGTTTTACACTTGGTTGCTGTTCTGCTACAGCCCTGTCTGACACCTCAGCATGCTAGCTGTATTTGTTTTGCACAACAACCAAACCCCCAATTACTGCAATTGATGTTGTGATGCCATTGATACCTGTTTTCTGGCTGGGAACTCAGAGGCATCACCTTTCCCCAGGTCTGTGCCTGGTGACTCTGGGCTGGAGTGCTCTGCCCTGGCTGGAGAGTCCCAGCCCCCAGTATTTGTTTTTTCCCCAGTCTCCCCCTCTCATCCTCCAGATGACCAAATACCTGTTTTGTGGAATGTGAGAGGAAAGTGGGTCCCAGGCTGAAGGGCAGCTGTTCTGGGTTTGGCTGGCACGATGGGGAGTGGTGTCAGTTTGTGTGGCATTTCGTGTGACACTCTCAGCTCCAATGTCTCTTTGCTTTCTGGATTTTATAAATCCATGCCCAGTGCTGTTTTAATTTGTGGTTTGTGTTTAGCTAACCTGTGTGGTGGGACTGAGCAGTTGCTGCTGCCTTTGTGTCAGCAGAAGACATGGGTTTTGTAAAGCTCAGATTTTTAACAGTGCAGGAGAAAAAGCCCACAAAATTATTTGAGAAGCCACACTATGAAGGATAAATGTTACAGGTAGCATTAGCCTTCCGTAAAAGTTCCTTTGCAAGTGAGGAGTTTAATACACAGCCTCCGTGAGAGAAGAAATTTTACCTCTATGATGTTTTGAAATGCTTTATTTAAGAATTAGACATGAGGAAAACCTTGGCTTTCTGCAGTTTAGACTATTTCAATTTAGATACTTTAAACATTTTCTTTAAACAAGGATGCTTAGTAACTCCTAGGTACATAAATACTGTTTATATATAAATTCAATGTGCTGTATTTTATGCACATGCATGATTGTTTTACCTTCTCTCCCATCTTTTTGTGTGTACAGCAATCTTCTCTGTATTTTTTTTTCTCCAATAGGCACCTGGAAGAGGATATGGTCACAGCTGAATTGTACAAGTCTGCTTCTTACTGTGTGAAGTAACAGCAAGGTTTTTATCATTTCAATTTAGAATCATAATTCTCTCTAGGATGAAAAAAACCCATAATAATTTTTTTTCTCCTGATGAGAGGTGTTAGATGGGTAGTGCTGGAGATTAAAGTTTCCTTTTGGGTGGGTAGACCTTGATATCCATCTCAGTGTCTTCTCTTGCTGCATTTGGCTTGACTTAAGCTGCGTTAGTTTTTTTGTGAAGCCTTCATAGAACACCAATGTGTTTTGGATTAAGACAGTTCAAAGAAAGAATTTTCTTATATTTTTTCCCCCCTAGTTCTCATATTTCTGAAGTCTAGAAAAACTCAAGCCTCGGTCTTATAGCCTCTTGAATGGTGTACTGTTATTTAGTTTGCACTCTTTCATCAGGTTGGTTGGGCAGTCCTGCCTCATGATTTTAGACTTGGATTTGATTAAGAAATATCTGATGGAGAGTGAAGCTTTTGGAAAGAGCTTCCTGTAATGACTCCCAGTGGTGGAGTTCCCTCTTGGGGAGATTCTCCTCTACTCCTTCCACAAACATTTCTACAGTGCACCAATTCCACCTTCCTAATTTTTATAAATAAAATAAAATAATTAAACTGTACCTCTCCATGTTTCCCAACCCCTGTTTCATCAGAGATTATGTCCTCAGCTGCATTTTCTGGAGGTTTCTGCCACTTTTGATGGCAAGACAGTTCTTTGGTTGGTAAATATTGAGAGCTGTCTGTCCTTGGTGTGTGTACTTAGAACAAACTACAGGTAAATGCTTACAAGTAATGATCTGTCCTGACTGTTGCATGAAGCTTTCCAAAAATAGTTGTCTATCAGCAAAAATAATCCTGAGTTTTGATATTAATAGAAAATTGGTTCAGGTCTTCTCCTTGATGCCTGTGCACTAGAAGACCTGAAAATAAGAGGTCTAAAATACTTTTATGAGAGACTCCTGATATAGGGAGATCTTAGTCAAAAAATACACAAGGTCTTTTGAAGAAATGATGAGTACCTGTCCTCTAAAAATTGAGTGATTTTGTGACAGTTGAAGTTTGACATGGGTTGATATTGCCTTTTTTGTTGTCTTGGTCAGTTTCTGTGTTTGTGTATTATCTCACAAGCTCCTGCCACAAGACCCATCTAATGCTTTGGGTTTTTTCAATTAATTTTGACATTTTTAAAGTGAAGAAAGTTTGCAGTAAATGAGTTATTAACGTGAAGAACTGAATACATATGATCCTTTTGAAGTATTCCAACCTGCTCCCATGAGATTTCTGTGGAAATAGTAATTGATATTTCATGTATTTGTCACTTGACATGAAATGCTTACCTCACTTGAATGGCTAGGGGCTGTGACTGAAATTTAACTCTACTGTGCAAGGTGCTGTGCAGATGGAGACCATTTGATGTCCTCTGCATCTAAGGACTTGAATTTGACAGACAAAGGGCAGGATGAAAAAACACCAGAGAGGTTTGTGTTGCTCAGTTTTTGGTGGTTCCCTCACCAGTCTGGTATCTTCCAGGAGCACGTGAAATAACGAGGTCAGTGATCTGTCTGAGCCTGGGGCTCAGCTCTGACAGAAATCACAGTGGTGAAAATGGGGAGGGTGGACATGCTGTGCTTTTTTGGGGCGTTTCCCTGGGTTCTGTGCCCCTGCTCCTGGGGAGATGCTGTGCTGGCAGTGCTGGATTGCTGAGGACAGAGTGTCCCAGCCTGGTGGCCCTTCTGGGGCCACCTCTTGTTGCAGAATGATCCTGCTGCCTTTTGATGCAGCTGGCTTGGGGCACTGCTCTGTGGAGTTTTTCTCACTTTCACTAGCTTGTAGAGACTATCTTTTTCCTTCTCCTTCCTTCATTCAGGCAATCAATCACCTCCTTGCTCAGATACAGCTGCCTTTGGACCAGAGCTGACATCTGGAAGCACCCACACCACTTAAGCCTGTTCTCTCCCAGGGCCTTGCCTTTGCATGAGGTTTTGATTTACTGTTTACTATTTCAGGCTTGTAACAAGTAGGCATCCCAAAGCCTTTTAGACACACTTACTGTCTGAGTCAGATAGTCCAAGAGGTCATGTACAGATTGAGACTGAACAGTGAAACATCTGCATATGCTTAACCTTGCTTCACTTCTGGCATTGCTCTTGAGTGTTGTTTGGGCTTTGATCAGAACTATTTATTCAGCCCAGCATCTTTCCTCTTCCTCAATATCTTTTCACATGCCTGCTTCTCCAGACTCCGGAGTCTCCCCTCTGTTTCTGAAGTCAGGTTTTGCTTCTGCCTTTTCACTTTTAATCCAAAATGGCCAGTGGGAACAGCATGTTTTTATAACTGTAGGTCCTCTTTGTCAAGGGGTTAGTTAACAGGACAATACATATACCCTCAGGAGCTGATCTGTTTGTCAGACTCGAAAAACTGGTTCATCTTGACAATAGCCATTTCTTTGTGCAAGGGACTCTGTCTGAATGACATGGGTAATTATCTATTTAGAGTGCAAATAACCTCCATTTTCATAACACAGTTTGCAGCAGTGCAAAACCAACCCACGGTGCATAGATTCCCAAAACATGTAACCTGGGTTTTATTGCCCTATTAACTGTTTCCCAGCATTTTTGCCTCATGAGCCATGGACCTCTCTGTCCTTGGTGTGCTGAAAAACAGCACAAGCTTCAGGCTCCTGAGAAGTTTCTAAATTGAGCATTAGATATTTTTATCAAAGACTAGAGTCAAACTTAAATCTTTCACTAGTAGACGGAAGCCTCTTAGGAATAAAATTTACAATGCCAAGATTCCTCTATATGCATATATCCCTTACGATACTGTCCTAACTAGAAGCTGCTATAATTCATTTTATTTTGCAGAGCTTTCTGGTGAATTATTTTCTTTCTCAGTAATTTCTCCATTTAGGAACCCTCATGAGAAATCTTTACTGTATTAGCTTCAGCTTTGCTGCATCTTTATCTTTAAATAGCTCTTTTAAATTTGCTTAGGCAAATCTGGGGTTTCGTCTGTCTTCAGTGGTATTAAAATAGTATCTGAAGGGAGTGTTACCTGGGTAAGAAGACACGCCACTAGATGATACTATAAATGAGAGACAGATGGATTGCTGCTCAGAGACAACAAGATTATGGGTAGAAACCTGTTTACCTTTTGCAATACAGCCGCTGAGCTGAACAAGTCATCAGAACAGAATGGAGCTGAATAATGCATGTCTCTGACAGTCTCTAATTCTTCGAGCTGGAGGAGACTTTCTTACACCAAAACTCTTCTTGCAGAATTACCTATCTAGGCTTGGATACTGGAAAGCACTTTTGATGTGAGTTTTTGCTTTGTTTGCAGGTGCAGACGTGCTGTTGGCTAGCTAATAAATGGACTCTGGTGTTTTGGCAAAGACTGCCCTTTCCTGGAGCTGTCTGGGCTCTCCCTGCAGCAGATTGTCTCTCCCTTCAGAATGATTCCTTTCCACAGTCTTTGTGTGCCAGGAGGACTCACAGACCACAGAGAGGAAGCTAACTTGCAGGAAGTTTGGTACCAAGACCTGACACAGCTCCTCAGTTGCACCACAGGACAAAAAACCAGCACAAGCAATCTCTGACAGGGTTGCTGTGGTGTTGGCTTTTGAGCTCTAGGGCATTGTGGGCTGAATGTTCGTGTATAGTTTTTAAATCCGACAGGTAAGGAGAAGGTTGCAGTCATACAGGCTGTTTTTGGGGATGGGGTTTTGCCAGTAGTGCTCTGAGTGATCATCTTTGTGTCCTGTGTTTTTTGCCATTTGAGCTGAAGAGGAAGAGGCAACAAACTGTATGTCAGATGCAGGATTTTCTGTACCTGGCCTTTGGAGAGCAGCACTGGAATCAGAAGTCCAAATCTTGGCATGACTAACCTGTAGATTCCTGTGATACTGTTGAGTGAAGGATCAGGGCAGATTCCATCCTCACTGTGTGTGTCCATCTTTCCACAGGAGGTGCCAAATCAATGGCTCCCAGCAGATGGGTCCTTACGAGGAGATTTTCATGGCATGAAAATCTCTACCAGATTTCCATCTGTTGTTCTATATAACTGAGGGAGACACACTTGGGAAGGGAAGTCTGTGACTTAATGGTCAAACATGGGGCGTGTTTTACGCGTCTTCAAATATGGGACTCAGTTACAGACAGATTAAGGATCTGGGTCCTGGAACAGAGGGGTGAGAAAATGTAAGAGGCTTGGACTTTCCATTTTGTGTAACTAATTTTAGCATAATTAGTGTTAATCAGGGAAAGACAAATAATGGCATAGAATTATTAAGCTGTCTTCCCTCTGTTCTGCCCACGTGTGACTCCACAGGGTATCACCTCCAGGGACATCTTTTTAGAAATAAATGCTGTGGGGAAATACATCTGGGTGGAAACACATTCCAAAAACAGAACAGAAATCTGGAAACAGATCTCAGGTTGGTGGTGCTGGAGATGAGCCTGCATGTCACTCCTGACACTGTCCCCAGGTCACACCCACCTTTTGCTTGGGGTGAACAAGTTCTTTTGGTGTGTGAGCACCCCACGGAATTTTTACGTGTGCACAAACTGAGCCACAGCTCACAAGGAATTGTGCTGTGGGACACTGAGCAAGTGCTCCTAGTGGTCTTGGAGTGCAGGAGGAGCTCAGAAAGTGGCTATGGTCATTTATATTCTCTCTCCTTCTTCATCAGGCCAAACAATTCAGACAGAACAATTTTTCTGGTTGTAGTAGAGCAAATTCTTTTTAGTGTTCAGTGCATTGATACATCTTGGGACTGAAACCCTTCCCAGCAAACAAAATTCCCTGATGCTGTGATGGCTTAAGTGAAATGCCAATGCACTCCTGGGGTCTCAGAAGAGCTATAAATCCAAGGCCTGTGTGTCATCTGCTGTAGATGTGGGGCCCTGACCCCAACATTCCATAGCTGGGAGCATTTGTAGGAAACAGTGGGACCTAGGAAGTTGTGTAAGACATTCTTCTCCTGATATGATGATTCTAGCTCTTCCAGGCAAGGAGGAAAGCAGCAGCTGGGGGTAATGGGATGGACTAATAAAATGATTCTCCTTTTAGTGAGGTATTCACCAAAGTACTGTGGGGTAGAGTGGGCCTGAGGTCTCAGCTGTGGCTCTACCATTAGGGCCAAACTACACCTGTGCACCCACTGTCAGCTGTGGCAGCATCCAGGGATGGGTTTTTGGAGAGCACATCTCCAGCTGACACCAGTGAGGTCTTTCTCTCAACGTGGCAGATATCAAAGTGCCATTTACGAGCAGGACTCACAAAATAATTAGTCACCAGGCCCATTAATCAGGAAGACTAGAAATAATTCAGCAGAATTCATGCTGTCAGCAAGGATGAGAAGAGCCCTCTCTATGACAGCTTACCTTGCATTTTGATCATTAGGCTATTGGGAGTTTAGTCTATCCGTCTTGTTTATCTGCCCTCGGGGGAAAATAATCCCTGCATCCCAGCCATCTCGACAAGTTTGAAATTCAAACATATTTTCAGTTCTGTCAGTAAAATATCAAATGGGCACATTTGGATGAGTATTGACACACAACAGTGCCAGTGCCTTTTTTTTTTTTTTTTTTTTTTTTTCAAATGTATTGTCAACAAATCCCTCCTTTGCTTGCTGCTCCCTGCATGCAGGAGCTCAACCCCGTATCAGGGAAAGTGAAGGTTGGGGTGCATGAATGGGGTCATGAAAAAGCAGCTAAACTGAAGCATTCTAGTTATTCTTAGCAGCCTTCCCAAGACAAGCCAAAGGCATTCTCTAGTGTAGCTCCACCTTCCTGTGTCTTGGGTGAGATTTATATGTGTGTGCTTCAGCAAGAGATGCACCTTAAAATAATCAAGCCAGTGTTTATTTTGGCTTCCTTTGCCTCTTTCCCCCCACACCAGAAATCCATCCAGAGCCTGTGCAGTAAAATATTTCTTTAGCAGATGCACACCACGCCGTTGGTGAGAAGTGGATTGGTCACTCTGGAAAGTCACACTAACAAGGCAGGAAGAGATGGCTTCGAGTCTTGGTATGGAGCTGTTGTGGCTACTGTTTTTTCATTAATCATTAATTGCTGGGGGTGGAATTCATGCTTCTGAGTGGGCCAAGGAGACGGGTCTGGCTGTGTAACTCAGATGCACCAAGTGGAGAGAGAGAGGAGAAGTCTTGTCTGGAAACCTGGGATGGCACAAATTTCTGTCCTGCCTGTCGTCTCCACTTCATGAGCCTCTGTCTGGGGTGCAGAGGAATTTCCATGCAGACCAAGGAAGGCTCACTGGGAATGGAAGCAATCTTGGGGTATAAAATGTGATGTCTCAAAAGAAGATCTTCCTGAGAAGAAGGGTTGCTTGAGGAGAAATGAATACAGAGTTGAAACTGAGGCAAGATGATGCAATGGGAATGTGGACACAGTCAGGAGTATATTAAGATTTGTTTATATATATACATATATATATAAAATATATATATGTTTTGTAAATATTTTGTGGTTTGTACTTTTAGTGTTACAAGGCAAAGCACTGGATCCTGATGTTATGGACACAAAGTTCCTATTGTCCTGTGGAATTTTTGTGTATAAATACTGCTTTTAATGCCCTTTTCTACCTCCACAGTATGTGTTCTTTTTCCATAGTGCTAGACCCCCCCACCAGGTTCTCTCTAGATTTTTCAAAGAAATCTACTGCACCATAATATTAAAAGAATTACTATCACTTGTGAAAGAAGGAAACCTGTACCCCAGCTACCATTTAATGGTGGGACTACACTTCATTACTTTCCACCTTCACTCTCCTGCTCTGTATTTGTTGTCACAGAGATGTTATTTCTTACCCTAACCCTACTGGCATAATTTAACCTGGTTGCTCATCATGGGAGATGCAGCCTAGGAGTGGCATCTCTTGGTTTCAAATGCACATCAAATGTGGAGTTTCATGACTGTGGTGCTGCTCTAACTTTATTACAGCTCTGGGTGGGCTTTTGGAGCTCTTCTACCTAAAAACCAACAGCTTGTGCACAATCATCTTTACCTGTACCCTTGTTTGATTTTTCAAAGGAAAACATCTGATTTCATGCAGTACATATAAACATAGACAGTGTGATATATCTGATAAGGTCCAGGTCTCTTGTTAAAATGTGGAGATTAGAAAGCCAGACTTCGATACCCTGGCTGTGTGCTCCTGTTTCTGCTGTTATACCCTGCCTTCATCCTGCCTGCGCTGTATTTTGGAAAACTTACACAACATCATTACGTTTTCCATCTGTCTTGAGGCCTTGATAGGTTCATCCAGTTTCATTTTGAGCTGGTGGAAGGAGAACAAATCAAAAACGTCTGACAAATATCAAAATGTCCTCGTGTTGTCAGAATGAAATGTATCTGCGCTTCAAAAGGAAGGATAAAAATTTTATGTTTTGACTTTTTAATTTAATATTATGTATTATAATGCAAATAAAAAAAATAGGTCAAAATTAATTTCATACTAGCAAAGCCAGTGGAGTTTTACCTGTAGGCTGTAATCTTTTTTCAGTGTGAAAGGTTTCATATTTGTAAGAAGATACTGTTCTCTCTTTTTGTGATTCTTCTTATCAGTCTCATTGTGCCTTTGTGTGATCCTTCTTTGTGCTGCATCTTACAGTATTTTAGCATTTATTCCTTGTAATGCACAGACTCTGATAATTAGAAGTTTCCAAAGTATACTTAATTTTTAGTATTATTTCCTCCACCCTTTTTAAAAACCTCCCTAGAAACCACAGATGAGGTAAAACTTGGAAGATTCTTGTGTTTTGGAACTTTTGATTGGTTTGGGGCTGTCAGAGTGCACACTGTCCAAACCAACGTGGTGACTGAGCTTTCCTGATGATACTGTAAATATGCACCAGTTCCCAGAGGTGCGTATCTCAGACCTCTTCGCTGATGAATGGGAAAATCCTGCTGCTGCTTCTGTTACAGCAAATTAGCAGGAGGAGGAAATGTACTGAGGCAAGAAGAAAGAGGGAGAATGACCTGTGAGACTGATGATGGTGGGAAAGAAGGAAGGATAGAAGTAGTAAATAGGCACAATTAGTTTTAATAAAAATAACCCACCTTCTAATGCTACTTATAGCTGCCTTTCACACGGGAAAGATGTTTAACATCAATTATAAAAAAGGAGTTTTATTAATATATTTATTAATTAAATTATTTATTTGGTTGTTTGTTTATATAATTTTAATTTAATTTATATATTTACATATTTTTAATTTAATTGTTTGAAGCAACTCAGAATATTGTTTTTGTTCCATTCACATCTGACCACCCATCTCCAATTATCCACTTCTGCTTCCTCACCCAGCCATGTACCAGTGGCTAATGCACATTCTCTTGCTGGCAAATTCTGCCACCTTTCATCTTTCCCTCTTGCAGCACTGGTCATCTGCCCACCAGGGGTGTGAGGTGTGCCCTGAAGTCTGTGGAAGAAGAGTGATATACCCAGCTCTGCCACTGGTGTTCTGGGTGCACTCCGGTCTCTCACTTACAGCCTCTGCCTGCCTCAACTCCCAACCTGATCAAAATTCCTTTTGTCTCCTTATCCTGTAAACTGTTCTTTTCCGAGGCCTGCCTTTAAGGGTAGTTGTGTCCTTCATGGAGCTCTAAAATACTGTAGCATAAGTAAGACTGGATGAAAAATTGGTATAATGCAAGTTTCCCCTTGTGTCTGTGCATTTCCCAAAGAAAGGCATTCATCTATTTGATCTTTAACTGACGATTTTTTTTATTCTGTTTGAAATGAGAAGATTTTTGTCATGTTGTGAAAATCCATTAAGATGACCAGATGACCAGCAGATTCCAGTGATGTGTATTAGTTGGTCCAAAATCTATTCTACTTTCCAGGCTAAAAGGTGATGACCTTTTTCTCACCCATGGAAATTTTTAGAGCAATCCCCACATTTTTCTTCTTGCAAAACATACCAAACATTATTTAAAGCTGCTGAGGAGATGAACAGTGTATGGGGACCATATTGCTCTCCTATCATCTGGCATAATGGTTTTCTTTTTGCCATTTAAGATTAAAACACATATGGAACTTGCTTTAATTTGTCACTTTTATTTTCTGAGTTGCTGAGTTCCAGCTTCAGCTGGGATGTCACATTAATTCTGTTTAAATCTTGGGGAGCAAGCAGGTTGATTGGAGTTACTGTGTACTGCATAATGATTTTGAGCTTAAGCAGTGTTATCTCCAGCAAATGTCTTTTCTACAATAGTCATCTATGTGAAGCCCTGGAGCAATTCTTGGCTTTTTCACTCATATCACTTCACTATCAAAGCTGAAATGATTAATATTCACAGAAAAAAAATAGTTTTTCTCACAGCAAATCTTCCTTTCTATTTCTGTTTGGTGAGAACCAAGCCTTCTGCATGCATTATACAGATCAGCTAGAACCAGTCTGAGGAGCGAGGATGTATATCTGTGGAAGTGATACAGATACATCCCTGTGATTAGCAGGAAGGAATGGTAAACATGCCCACATTCCTAGCACAAACACCTTTTTCACCTAGCTTTTTGTCCCGCTTCTCCTGTTAGCTGTGGTGGTAATAAAATCAAGGATGGTGCACTTGGACAGGCTGGAATTCTGTGGTGCGGAAAAAATTGAATTGCACCCCTTTTGTCCCTGTGAGAGCAGCAGCTCCACACGGTATTTTCTGATGGACAGCAGCCACCAGGCTGCCACTCCATGTAGCAGCATCCTGGGGGGGATCATGGGGTGTGACCTTGGCCCAGGCACCAGCAGAACCACCCGAGTCTGATAAGGACCATGGTTTCTAAGAGCAGATGCTGACTGAATTGCTCCCAGCAGCCTCCTAGCCCTGAAAGTGCCCAGGACTTCTGAAATGAAACCAGTTTCCATCAAAACCAAGGTGTCCATCCAGGAGCTGGAGATGCCTGCTAATTAGAAACTGGAACAAAGCAGACAGAGCTTGGCTCAGGTGCATGAGCTGTTTTCCAAAAGCTGGTTTTAAAAGAGATTCCTAGAGTGGTTTCAGATCTTGTTGAAGTCAGCAGTGAACTTTGCACTGGCGAAGTGGACCTTAGATGACATCCCAGGAGTCAGTGATTCACAAGAGGAGAATGTTCTTTGGATCTTCTGTGTGAAAATGATGACTGCTCACACATTTAATCAGGGCACACTTTGCAAAAGCAAGCAGCCTCTCTCCTTTAGAAAATCCTTTTTTTGTCCAACCATGTCAGCCTCAGGTCTGTATCTGTATATGAACTGTTGTATGTAGTTATAAATATTCATAGATTTATCTATAGGTCTCTCTCTATACATGTGTATTTTTGTGTATTTCCTCTTCAGGAAGTGAAACCCCTTTGTTTCCATGTAGGAACATCAGAGGAGACCTCCTGCTTTTTCTCACCAACAAAAAAAGTGTTTTGTTTTGGGTGAGGACAGCCTCCAAGGCCAAAACATTTTTGAGTCAAACTTGTGGCCTCTCCAGCCACACCTTCAGGCTGGGGTGTGCTCCTGGGCAATTTAGGGGAGACCAGTAACAAGAAAGGATCACTTTAGCTCTTCCTAGCCATTTTTATTTTCTCTTGTAGCAAAAATTTGACCAGCATGAATTTGACCCTTCTGTCAGTGAGCCAGCAAATAACCCGAGCAGATAATGCAGACAAGTACAAATCAATAAAAGCTGTGATGAATAAAAGAGAGCATTCTGTGTGGGGTGGGACATGTTTTCCAGAGCTCCAGAAAGACAATGGCCAAGGATGCCTTCCAAGACATCACCATGCCTGGTGGAGAAGGCAGGCTGAGCATTGGGATGTGTCGCTCTGAGGGGCAAAACAGAAGCGAGGAGCAATGATTTGCATCTCTTGGCAATGCCAGCATGGGAGGAGCAGGAGCAGCTCTTTCAGGGGGATCTGATGTGGCTGTGCAGGGAGTGGTGTGGGCTGTGTCCTGCTGGACCACCTGGCCTGTACGTGGAGCCAGGGGCTGCAGTTTGGTGGTCCGTGCTGGAAAGCCATGGAATGCCTCTGCTGGCAGTGGTGGGGTTGAACAGGTGAGCCCAGAGTGAGCTGGCACGTCCTAAAGGTGACCAGACCACCCAGCACTGTGCAGAAAGATGATTTCTAAGGTGCTTGGAGAGGTGAGGATGGGACTGGGAGTTATGTTGAAATTACTGCAAATGGGTTTCTGGCCTTTCCTCATGCTGTGTGCCTCTGGCATGCCTGTGAGACAGTGAGGAGATGAAAATACTCAGGAACTGATTCCCGTCTTCACTGAGAAGCTTCTCTTTTGGCTTTGGCAGCATATTTGCTATATTTGTTTGCTCCCTGAGGACTTTTTTTAATTTTAAAAGGTGAAGGAGAAATAAGCTTTTACATCAGAAATTGTTTGAGTCTGTAACTTTTCTTTTGGTGTTTGTTCTGTGGCATAATAGCACAAGGTGTCTAATGGACTTTTCAAGGAAGTAATTATCTGTTGTACATCCTTAAAGCTTAGAGCTTTTACTGATATTTATACATCTCTGTAAAAAAAAAAACAACAGACATAAAGTATTAATCTATTCTATTTTTTGCATCAATACAAAACAGCAGTTAATGCCATTCTTAGACAAACTTCATAGCTATTATTTCTTAACTCTGCAATTGTGAAGGGGGAGAAAAATAGGAGGGGAAAGTTGTACTGCTGTAGCTATGTCTGTTGTTTAACCATTCATCCCTCTTGATGTAATGGGGCTTGATCAAGACCTTTTATTTTCATTCATCATAATGATGTCTTTCTCCCTCTCATTTTAACATAACCATTCAATTTTTTTTTTAAGTCCAGGGAGTAGCAGTTGTGCTCCCAGCATATTTCCTGCACAGAAATAAAATCGCGCAGGCTGGTATGATTACAGACTGTGACCCTTCAACAGTGCCTTCCCCATTTTTTCAGTGGGACTGGCTGCTCCTCTTCTTTATTCCTACTTATATTCCTCTACCCCTGACTGAGGCCTCCATGCTCTCCCAACCTCTCTGTGGCTGCCTCTTCCTGTAAAACACTTGTCCACCCTTAATGCATTTGCTCTCATTGAAGTATATCCAGAAATAGCTTCCAGATGCTGTCATAGATGTCCATTCCGTTATTTCTGGTGAAGGGATTTTGCTTAAGCATAGCTCCACCAAGACAAGCAGGAGTCTCTGCCTGGTCTACATCTGCTCATCTAGTTCATCCCTGCAATCATCTTGGCCAGCAGCATAGTTTTTAAAAAATCCAGCTTTTTTTTTTTTTTTTTTTCCTGTATTCATGACAAACTTTTGGAAATGAGTGGATATGTTCCCAGACACCTAGACTTCACAGTGCTTAGCAAGGTTATTTTCTAAAAGTGGTACAGCCACTCTAATAAAATGTCTCGAAGGAGTAGCTGAACCTGTTCTTCATGTCAGAGCTCCTGAGGCTCCCAAGAGGGAGGGTGTTTACTCATCCAGGAGGCTTTGATGGGGCTGTGAGTGTGGTAGGAGAGAGTCTTCAGTCTGTAAAGAGCCAGCAGGAGACGTCCACTCCAAAAATGTATTTGGAATCATCTAATCATAGGATGCCAGGTTGGAAAGGGACCTCAAAGAATCATCTGATCCAACCGTGGCAAAAGCAGGTTCTGGGCAAGATGGCACTGTTCCCTTTCCAGCTGAGTCACAAAAGTGAGCAGTGTTGGGAAACCCACCATTTCCCTGGAGAGACCATTCCAATGGCTAATTGTTCTCATTGTGAACAATTTTCCTCTTGCGTCTAATTGGAATCTCCCCAGGAGTAAATTGTATCCATTACCCATTTTCCATGCGACTCCTGGTAAAAAAGGAGTCTCCATCTCATCTGTAGTCACCCTTTAAGTACTAGAACATGGTGATAAGGTCTCCCATGGCCTCCTTTTCTCATGGCTGAATAAACCCAGTTGTCTCAACTTCTCCTCAGCTGGCAGCTTCCCAGCCTTTTGATCATCTCTGTGGCCCTTCTCCATCTGGCCCACTGAGGTTTTTTTTAATGTAGCAGTGACCAAAACTGAACACAGTGTTCCAGATGTGGCCTGACAAGGGCTGATTAGAGTGGGATAATGACTTTGTTATCTCTGCTGGTTGATGCAACCCACATCCTGTTGGCTTTCTGTGCTGCAGCAGCTCACTGCTCACTCTCATGGAGCATGTTGTCCACCAGGACCCCCCAGGNATGGCCTCCTTTTCTCATGGCTGAATAAACCCAGTTGTCTCAACTTCTCCTCAGCTGGCAGCTTCCCAGCCTTTTGATCATCTCTGTGGCCCTTCTCCATCTGGCCCACTGAGGTTTTTTTTAATGTAGCAGTGACCAAAACTGAACACAGTGTTCCAGATGTGGCCTGACAAGGGCTGATTAGAGTGGGATAATGACTTTGTTATCTCTGCTGGTTGATGCAACCCACATCCTGTTGGCTTTCTGTGCTGCAGCAGCTCACTGCTCACTCTCATGGAGCATGTTGTCCACCAGGACCCCCCAGGTCCTTTCCCACAGAGCTGGTCCCAGCCAGGTTTATATTCCTATTAACTTTTTATTCCTGGATTATGTGTTCCCAGATGCAAGACTTTACATTTGTCCTTGTTGAGCTTCATAAGTTTCTTGTTATCCCACTCTTCCAGACCTTTCCAAGGCATGGTGCCTTGAGCCCATCTTCCAGGTCACTTATGAAGATATTAAGCTTAGGTGTGTAACCTTATTTCTTTGATCACTTAATTCACACTATAGTAACTGTGTGAAAACCTTTCACTCATTGTCATCATTGAGGTCTAAAGATCAGGATGTGAGGCCCAGGAGAGGGAAAATGGAAATATACCAGGTTGATCTTGTAGATTAATAACCAGAGAAGATGGAAGGTCTGTCAGGTAAGTGAAAAGCAGAGATAGGTCATAAGGAGCTGAAGAAAAAGGGCTGAGGGCTGAGGGTGGAGAGCTGTGATGACATGACCAGGACATCCTCTCTGTATTGAAATATGGCTCTAGTGCCAAAACATGAGGAGGAAAACAGCTGCAGTGAGAGCTGGGACAGCTCAAGGTGTGGGTGAGGTCTGAGGCTGCATAAGAGCAGAGCCAGGGCAGCCTGGGTGAGGGGAGAGGGCTGAGGGGGCTTTGTCATGGTGTGGGTAGAGAAGGGAGTGCCTGGTGAACAGTCCCACCCTAAGAGCTGGTGGGGATGGATTGGTGAGGCAGGGCCAAAGGGTCTGTCATGACTAAAGGAGAGCCTTAAACTGCAGCAATAGTCCTAATATCACCCAATTCCATTTTCCTCCTCCGTCTGTTGTTTCATGCTGCCTTGGTTTGGCAGCTCTCCAAAGGCATACAGGTTCAATCCTATGAAGACCTGGTGTTTCTCATGCTAAATGCATGTGAACACCTCTTGACTTAGATGCTTCAGCCTGCACTTGAAGATTCTTCCTTTTGCAGGTGATCTGTCATTCCCTCTGAAGAATGGATATTTTCCTACCCTCCTGCAACCCAAGGAGTTTTGGACTTCCCAGGGGCTTGTTTACTTTTAATAGATAATTGTACCTTTAGATATTCAAGGTCTCTGGGTCTGGTTTTGAGTGTATTCTCAGTGGGACTGGGAGGTCTGGAGGACATTATGGCTGAGTTGTCTGGTAGCTCTGTAGTGGTTTTGAATTGCTCCATTCTTGTTTACACTCATTCACCTCTTACACTTGAGAAAAGGTGTCTTTTATTTTTTCTACACCAATAATTATTGTACATATACACACACACACACACACATATGTGTATATAAATATAAACACAGCTTTATTGTGTCTGCCCTGAGTCATTTTTGTATCTCTGTCTCATTTGCTTCCCACTCTCCTCTCATAATCACCTTGTTCTCTGTGCTTATTGACAGACCGTTTTTGGTTCCTCAAAAAGGGTGTCTGGAATGGGACACAGGTTTGGCACTGGATGCATTGTTCATTTCCTTCCAGCACTGGCCAGAACCCCTGTTTGGGTCTGCAGGATTTACAGCCTCTGGCAGGGAGTGAATGTATCTGTTACATCTTCCCTGAAGTTTACAGGCCTGCTGATGTTTTTGGCAGGACCCAGAAGACCCAGAAGATCAGTGGTGCCTGCTGTGAGCCCCCGGGAAGGGTCTGGCTGCCGGGGCAGCATCACCCCACAAACAGCAGGGGACTGGGATGTCCCTGTGAGTGGGAAGCTGTGCTGATCTGTGGAAAGCAAAACACAGGAAGATGTCAGTGAGTCTTGCAGTGCCACATGTTCTTCACAGGCTGAGGGACTGCTGGAGGCAGTTCAGTGTAGCTGGGGTTGAACTGTCCTTTTAAAATCAGTCTTCAGTGCGCTGGCTCTGCTCATAGCTGTGGCATCCTCTGCTGAAAGCCCCCGAGGCTCTGCTGAGCTTGATGGACAATTCCTTTTCTTTCTTCCCCTTTGTGCTCTCTCACAAAGAGAAACTGCTTCTCTTCCAGGGAGAGGAGGGAGGGAGGGAGGCAGGGAGGGAAGAAAGGAGGGAGGGATGGAAAGGAGGATTTTCTTCCTGGCCTGGGATGTGTCTGCACCTCCACACTTCCAGCCCAGTCCTACGGCCAGGCTGGATCTCTGTTGGTATGGCAACGCTTCCCTGCACCAACCACACCGTGAAAGGTGAGGGAGGATAATTATTCATCTCCACTTAGCTAATGGTACACGGAGACTCCCAGAGATTAAGAATTTCTTAGAGGAATTTGTGATATGGATGTGTCCTGGTGGTGTTTTGTTTCAGGTATCCACAAATCGGCTGGATCCCCCAGGAATCAAGGTACAGCCAGCACTGATCTGAATCTTTAAGTGGCTTTGACAAACGTGTCTCAGGGGAAAAAAAAAAAAATGAAGTGGGGCTTTCAGGAGCCATTTGACATTGTTCTTGCTCTGCAGCCATTAAAGGGGCTGTCCCACGTGAGCTGATCAAGGTCACAAAGGCTGCCAGTGCACAGGTGGGACCGAGCCACATCTCTGGAATTTGAGTTGACTATCTTCTGGTGCTTTCTACTCTTTACAAATGCAATGAAATACAATTTCTCAGCACAGGCTTCTCTGTGCTTGGGTGGACAGTTTGGATCTTCTGAAATATCAACAGCAGTTGGGAAAAAAGCCCTGCAAATTAATGAAAATTGAACTGAATTTGCAAAGCCATCAGTGGAAAAGTAGAAGACAGTGGAGGACATCCCGCCTGTCCTGAGTGTTGTCGATCTTCATGCCCAGTGGTTTAAGTACGTTTGTGTCCTTTGAAAAAGAATTTCTTATGCAGGAGCCTGTTGCCTTGACCTGAACTTAGCAAAGGGGCATCTTGAGGCATTGTCACATCTTGGGAATGTGGCCTAGCTTTGCATCATTTATGGAGTATGCATTATTCTGGGCTAATGTGAACGTAAGCCTTTGATCTCATGCCATTGCACCAAGCAAAATAGATGTAACTGTTGAATTCTTTCCTCTTTTATCATTCCTCAGTCAATAATACTACAGCTTACCATTCCTCCATCCCCCTCCTCCTTTGTGCAGCTTCTGGGGCTGTGTTGCTTTCCTTCTGGTTTTCAATCCTGCTGCATTCCCCATGCTTTCAAGACAGGTTTTATACAGGAAAAAGGAAAATACATTTCATAATGCAAACATGCCCTGCTCAGCACTTTCTGTTATCTTATTTATACACTGCAGTACAGCTTTCTATGACCCAGTGATTATCATTTCCCAGAGCTATCATCACTTTAAAGCTACCTCTGAATTATGCTCCAGCAGATGGTACAACCCTACAAGCACTGTGAGAGCCTGGAAGGGAGGGGATGGGGCAAGATGTGCACACACAAACCAGCCTGCTGCCCCAACAGCCAGAAAACCTTTACCTTGCACTGCTTCCCACAGTGTTCAACTTCAGCCTGTATTGTTGAGTACTGTCAGACTGTAAACCACCAGGGAAATCAAGGTGGTTGTTTTTCTTGGGTTTGGGCCTGTCTACTCGCTGACTTTTTTTCTTTTTTTTTT
>VWZS01009286.1:55835-69283 GCA_013397075.1 Rhabdornis inornatus
TCACACTTCCTGCTAGAAATGGCCAGAATTTTCTGCCTCTGCCCTGGGTGCTGCCTCTGTGCCTTGCATGCTCCCTTTGAACCACAGATATTTGTTTTGTATTGTGCCACCTTTGTTTAGGGCTTGACCAAGTGACATTATAGATGAGAGGTGGGAGGAAGAGCTTGCAAGAGAACTTCAAGTAATCTTAAATCAGCTCATTGTCAGCTGCATTGTGTTCCTGTGCAGCATGCTCTTCCCTCTTTTGATGTCTCTGCAGATGTTTTAGGCCTTACACAAAAAATAAAAAAAAAAAAGGAAGTATTTATATGGACACATTACCTGACCTGAGATGGTGTCGTTGTGCTGTATTCTTCACATATAGTAAAAATTGCTTCTCTGTTCCCCCTGCAAACTTAGCATCTCACTGATCAGGACAGATAAAGCTTTGGGAGTGAAAGAGAGGTCCAAGGTCTCCTCTGCAGGAAAGCAGCAGAGCACATCTCCCATCCTGTGGGCAGGTGACAGTCTGTCCTGTCTCTTTTAAAGCAGTTTTGATAAGAGGACATTTCACAAGTCTGAGAAGCAGGCTGTTTCCATACTTGCAGGAAGGGTGTCTTCAAGTGAGGAAGCTTGATTACAGAGTCTGCTGAGTATGCAAGGGAAAGAATGAAATATTGCACTTGCCACAGTCCTGATTTTTGTTCTTCTCTTCCATTATCTAAAGGAAACATGGCATGATCTTTGTTCCAGTCATTGCAAACAGTTTTCAAACTGGTGCAAAAGAAGATGTGTGGGATGGCACCAGGACTTTTTCTTTTGTGTGTCTGTGTGTGCACAAGACTGCGAAATATCTGATTTCTCAAAATCATCACATACATAAACTTAAATCTATCAGCAAGCATTCACACATTGCAGTCTTGGGGTTACTGGTCACTTGCCACAGAAAATAAATCTTTCAAGGTCCTGCAGAAACCATCCTCTGGAGTTCCTTTCATCTCATAAGGCATGCCAGAGCAGTTTTGCTAAGCCATGTTTCCCTCTCAACTCATGAGAAAGGAAGAGGCTGAGGAGAGAGCTGCAGCTTGGCAGCTTGGTTAGAGAGAGGAGCTGAGATCCTCCCTACCTCATGGTATAGAGATCACACCAATGCCAGGAGCTGCACGTGAGAATAAATGGGAGAATAGCAGATCCCTGCATGTTGCCATGGAGCTCTTCTGTCTGGACTTCAGGCATGCCGTAACATACGATCCTTCTCTTTGTCCCTGCTATAGGCAGCCCTAGTCAGTCTTGACAGCATTACTGTGCTCAGCAATCAGTGTTATCCCCATAAAACAGTTCAGTTGGTGTCAGCAGAGCCATCTCTGGGGCTTCACTCTTTGCTTGCACACTGCTTCCCAGACCACCATGCTCTGCTGCTTTCCCCACCTTGACCCTCACAAGCACTCCTGCACCACCACAGAGCTGAACATACTGAGGAAAGCTCTTAAAAAATTATTTAGGAGATAGCCAAGATTTTTTTTTTTTTTAATAAATTGTTTATTTGCCAATTCTGCTTTACCAGGCTTCCCTCTCACGGTGTCTGTAACTTGACATTATGAACTTTCTTATTAAATCAAGTGCTTCCGGACATTAGGTGGTGGAATGGAGGAAGAGCCACACATGTTTTCAAGGAAAATTAATACTGATAAGGTGCTGGACACTGTCTGTCATGTTATTGTTAGAATGCACATTTTCTCCCTAGAGTGTAGAGCACCTTCTGATGGAGTGCTCCTTCTGTTGAAAAATGACAAGCATTAAGGACTCCATGCCACTTCATTGCTAAAATATTTACTAGAGCATGCTTGCTTCCTCCGTCTGAAAGTGTGGTGTATTTATAGGAGCATCCTGTAATGGAGCATCTTGCACCGAGCAGTATTTTTTGAAGAATAAGGCAATACTGTGTGTGAAGGGTTGGGGTTAGGGTTCTCCCCTCTGTTGTGCCCTCTGTTAGCAGGTGCTGGCAGCATGCAGGGGACTGCAGGAGCTGATTGACTGGAGCAGATTCACTCTGGTATGTGAAGTCTGTGAAGTCCCTGCAGGGGATGGGAAAGGCTCATAGGGCTGAGGAATTTGAGTTCTGGGATCTCTGTGTGAAATTGCCAAGAAGGATCAACTTTAAGCAAAAGGGGGGGATGTTCAGGTATCTTTTTGTTGCTGTTAAGATGTCAAATCACAGGGCTCCATCCCCACGTGAACACTGTAGGTCAGGTCCTCAGCTGATGTGCAGTGGCAGTGTGCTCTCTGTAGCAGCTGGGAATCCTGGGCTGGTGGTCATGGGAAGATTCCCGTCCTGCTCCATGGCTGTGGGTGTTGGAAACCAGGCCCCCCAGCCCCTGGCTAGAAGGCAAGAACAATTGAAGATGGAGGTCACTGGAATGACAAGAGCAACTCTTGTGATCTGGTGGTGTCAGCACAAATGCAGCAATTGATTGAAAAGTGTCTGCTAACCAGGCAGCAAAGAGAGCAATTAGAACTGAAATAGCAAGAGGGTCTATTTCAGAGTTTTATGATTCCAGCTTGCACCACCCCACTAATTTTAAGCCCTGATGATTTTTCTGTCTGGGCCAGAGTCAGCTGGAGACCAAGAGCCATCTGGGTCTGAACAAAACTCAGGATTTCTCAGAGCTTTTTCTGTTAAGAGTGTCATAAACACACCCTAAAATTGAAATGCAGTCCTCTGATCTATCTTGGGGATTAGCAAGGATAACGGCAGACTGTGGCTGGGTACTACTTAAGCTTGACTGGAAACCATGAGGTCTGCAGGAGCCACCAGGTCTCCTGCATCGGAGGTATATGATGGAGTTTTCCCAAATGGAAATCCCAAACAGCATTTTAGGAAAGTGAGAGTGATACTGGATACAAGAGACCCTGTTAAGACCTATGAGATGTGTGGGGACTCTGGGGCAGCTTGCTAATGTTCAAGGACAGATGCTCGAGCTTTGAGTGGGGTAAAAAAAGACTTTTGGACAACCAAGGAGGCTTTCTTGTCCTGATCTCCTAGAAATGCCATATTTGAGAAAAGAGTAGACCTGGTGGCCTGGTGGAGGAATAATGCTCGGCAACAAGCAAGCAAGGTGAGCAGAGCCAGGATTATGAGTGCACCACCTGGGGATCAGTGAGGAGACAGGGCAAGAGTGACTTATGAACTGAATGGAAGGAAATGGTGTCTACATAAGAGAGCTCCTTGCAGGCAGCTTTGTGTTTGGTGTGTGTGCTAAGGTCTGCTGTCTAAGGAAGAACAAGTAGACCACAGGGGTGGGAGAAGTCCACGTGTGAGGCTCTGAGACTTGGAGCACCACTGATCACACTGCACATCACGTGGATGGAGTCTGAGTTAGAACTTTCCACAAACTGTTCAGTGAGGAACACTCTGATCTCTTAATAAATATTAGCAGTACAGTTACTGCAGTGCAGTGCAATGTTCAACAGTCAATTACTTGAAGGGCTGCTTTATCAAGTAAGAATGTGTAAAAGATTTTCTTGCATTCTTGTGTCATTGCTTAGGCTGGGATGGTTGCTGCAAGAATCAGTGTTAACCCTGAATGTATTCCAAGATGAGTAAAAGTAATTTTTAACCATCTACATTGAGGGTTGAATTTACTGAATGCATGCCTACACAGTGCTGAATGCAACATTAAAAATGCTGTGTGCCCATGGCATTGATACAATCTCTGTTGACCTTATGGGGAAATATGGTGCCCCAGATAATGGGATGATGAACAGAACTACCCTTCCATGTTCTTTTATTATCCCCTCATTCCACCCAGAGCTGCTCTCTGATAAAAGGTAAAACTATGCACCATTTATTCCTGTTGTGAACGGCTGCTGTACTTTAAGAAAGGAGCTGAAATCTTCTACTCACTCAGTTAAATGTGACACTCTTCCAAAAACCAGCCCAAGTTCACTCCAGGGCTGGCTGGCTCTACCAGCAGGGTGAGGGAATAATTGCTCTGTTTAGTTTGCACAAAGGTGGCAGAAAGCAGAGATGGATTTGAGCACTGCTGCCCTGAGCAGCCCTGCACCTTGCAGCATGAGAAGCTCTGTTGCAACTGCAAGGAGTTGCTGGTGGCTCCATCCTTGGCTTGCTGTGACTTCTGTACCCTCACATTGCCAAGTGTTTTGGTGCTGACTGCGAGCAGTTATCTCTATTTTTCTGCTGTTGTTACAGCCGTTTTTGCTTGGCACCAGCAGTCATTTCTAACTAGCTGACAGGTTTGGAGGGCCCTGCAGGTGTAGTGCAGTGCTGTTGCAGGAGGGTTCTGTTTGAAACTAACCAAGTCAACACAAGGATTAAATTCCTTATGCAGAAGTCATCACCACCGAGGAGTGCAGTTGTGGTGAAAGCATTTCAGGCTATAAGGAAAGATCACGTAGAAATGTTGTTGTGATGCACTAATAGGTTAGACAACACCACCTCAGAATATCCAGTTCTTGAGTGGGTACTTGAGGAGCTTGCTTTTCCTGGCTTTTTCCACATAATGAAAAAAAGGAGATCCAGTCATTTTATTCTGGAAAGCATTTTTCCTGTCTCTTTGGCTGTCACATGTATTTAACTTTAGTGCCCTCAAGGACAATGTGGTGGATCAGCATGCTAAGGTCTACAGTCTACAGCCTGTAGTTTTTCATTTCACATTGCTTTAAGAATGGTCCTCTTTGTTTCCATTTTGAGCCACAGCTGAATTCTTACATGTTGTCTGATCTTCAGGCTCAAATACCCAAGAGAATAGGCAGCTGTGAATCAACCCTCTGTGTGCTTTCTAGCAGGTAGTCTAGCAAAGAAGGCAGTATGCTTCTTCTTATTTCTTTAAATTGATAGGGATTTGAAGGAAAATACTTTAATAAAAGTCTCATGAATGATTATTTTCTTCCTGCTGATGATTCTGAATTGCATGCAGAAATATAAGAACCTTTTAAGAGAGCCTTGTGGGTTTAAACCCAATTCTTTAGGTTTATAATTAAAGCTCATTGTCTTTATGCTATCCTACACCTTATGAGAAGGATCACCTTTCTAATTACACAGAACCAGGAGGTCTGTCACATGCTTTTGCTCAGTATTATGGTACATAGTTGCTCTATTTTTTTCTTCTCCTTCTCCTTCTTCCATAGATTCAATATTATGTTTTGGAAATTCAACATAATTTTTTTTTTTTTGAGGCCAGATGTTTCACTCTGCTATGTTAAGTCATCTTGACATGCTGCCATGAAACGGAAAAAAACTGCTAGTTTTAACATTGCTCCATATCTTTATTAAAAGGTACGTCTCATGAATCTTAATTCACCACATACATGCTATCTTCCTCTCTCCTCCCCTCTCCCCCATTACACTTTTTTCTTTTCCTCCCCAAAGAAGGACAAATATTAAAATTTCCTTGCTGTTCTGTCTGAGTGGTTAATGAGGTTCTAGGTAGCATAATGAATATGCAGTGCTATTGATTCTGTGTGCGCGCGTGCGTTTGTGTGTGCGTGTCTTTAATCACAGCTGGAATGCAAAATCAGGCTCCACCTTTCAACTCTATCTCCATCATGCTGAGAGAGTGAGAGAGAGCGAGACTGAGACTGCTAGACAGCTCGAAAGAGATTGCAGCTCAGATGTCCTGGAAAACAGCAAATCCCTCAGACCTGGCAGATTCCGTTACCATGAGAACTGCAGATATTTCCATTGTGATGGCTTGCTCTAGCAGCCATCTGTTACACCCATTTGATTAGGAAGTACAGTTCAGCTTGTATGGGATTTTCACTGCACCTTATCCCATGGCAGCATACAGAAACTCTCTCTCTCTCTCTTTTTATATGCTAAACTCAATGTTTTTAAAGTGCTGTAATTTACTGAGGCTGAAGGCATTTAATGAAATGCTGGGAGGAGGTCACTGAGGGACAGTATCTCTGAGAAGAAAGAAGCACATGAGATATGTGAAGGGGATTAGCATCCAGTATATAAATAAGATCAGCCCAGAAATTAGCTGTATTTAGCAATTCCTCATCCTTGCCAGGGAGAGGAGCTTGATATACAGACCTCATGAAGCCATGGTAAAATTAGTAATTGCCTCCTTTTAGTTAATCCCACTCCATATATATTTATTGTATGCATGCAATAAATGCATACAGCAGATATATTTCAGGTCTTCTGTAAAAAAAGGGGAAGGTGATGACTCTCCCCAGATGCCTGAAGTGGTGCAGTGGCTGCACTCTGTAACGATTAGATTAGCTCTAAAAATTTAATGGTGCCATTTGACTTTTCACAGACGCAGAACAACCTTAAACTTTCTTGAAGGTTTTTTGTGATTTACTGATTAAAACAATTGTTTGGAGTAGTTGAGTCCCTCGGTGTAAATTAGTGGTGGAGGAAATTGTAATGGCACATCAAATGGATATAAAAACAAAGGAGTCCCCTTCAATTAAAACTCTCCAGACATTCTTCCTAAGTGGCTGGCATTCCAGATTCAGGGTAATCTTATGTGTGGCATAGTTGCCTCGAGTATCTTAAAATGACTGAAGGTCTTGTAAACTCAGTGAAGCTAATTAAATGCTCACACACTGAAATGAATTTCTGATTGCTGCTAAGGAGGCATTGAGGTCAGCTCTTCTTTTCATTGCCCACACTTTATGGCCAATGCCAGATACTAAATAAATCAGATCCTCAGAATCAGGGGCTCTGTGGTTTTGTTCCTCTTATATATTCTCCCACCCGGCTGAACATAATTCCTTATCCGTCTTCATCTCGGCATGAAAAGTTTTCTCTTCTATTGTTTTTCCTCACATAGCACCAGATTACCATGGAGAAGACTATGATATCATAAGAAATGCATGAGCATGTTTCTCACCATGGGTGAAATATACATTCCAGACCTAATAAAGTCAGGAATCATGTAATGGGCCTGGTAAAACGAGCTGCTTAGTAAGTGCAAATAGAAATGGTTCTTCTTTAGGTCTCTACTTCAGCTAAGTCAGTTCTTAGGCACTCTGCTGAGCATGGAGACACATAAGAACATGTTTAAGAGCTTTTCTGAATAGGGATTGTTCTTAAAATGCTTTGCTGTATCTGGATCCACTTTTTTTTTTAAAGTAAAGTTTTCCTCCTTTTTTGTAATAAAATATTTTCTTGTTGATCATCTTTAGAGCAAATTAGAACTTTCACTTCTTGCAGCCTCCTGTCTCACATAATCCTGGAGGGTGAGCTACACAGAAGAAAGTCCTTTTTTTTTTTTTTTTTTCCTTCAGACAGGTCACTTGTTTTATGAATGTGGTATCTGCCTTTGACAGGCAGCAGATGTATGGGAGCCCTGAAATCTGAAACAATAAATACCATTCAGAGTCTCACCACTGAACCTTCTTATAGTACTGCCTTTGTTAAATGAAACATTTACAGGAATACCATCCCCCCCCCTTCCCACCCACCTTCAAGGCTAGGATCTGAACCATGTTTTTAAAGTAAAGGTTAAGTACCTGAGGCATGAACAGTTGACATACAAAAGAAACTAAAGTAAATTTATCATTCGTTTGCCAGCTACGAGGTGTGTCGAGGGCTTTTTCTTTCTCTTTGTAATGCATGAGAAAACAAACCTGGGAAGCGTATGCAAGGAATATTTCTTTTCTACACTGGAATGTTAACATTTGCACCTTCTGACTTAATACTGTGTATTTCTTCAGAGTCATCAATCTCTTGAGAGTCATCTTGCCATCTGTACCAGCATTGCTCCAGGCTTCCATATGAAAGTCCAATCTGGCGGTATAAATACTGGATAATGAAGAGTAGGTGTTAAAGTTTCTGACTGGTTGGAAGATGAGTCTGTGTCTATGAAAGATCCAAATTCACGTGTTAAACAAACAAACAGAATCTATGTTAACATGGAAGTTCAACCACAAAGAGCATGATGCATGTTTGTCCTCATACCCTCTCCCACTCTGTGGTTTTACTCAATTTTTTTCTTTATCTTTGTCATTTTTATAGAGTTCACCCATGATCTGTGATAAAAAATGTTCTCTGACCATGACATTACACTTTGGAGATTACAAATAGGGGCAGCATGTTGACTTCCTATAATGTAAGGTTCTTTTTTCTCCCCCTCTCCTTTTGCTCCAGAAAAGCTATAACTACATAGATTAGCAAAACTTTTGCAAGAATGGATGTAAAACAGATTTATCTCGTTGTCAGCTTTATCTGATCCATTTGGTCTTGCAGAGTTTGGATGGTTTCCTTTGTTACAATAACCAGCTTTCAAACATCTATATCCTTAGGGTATTAAATGTCAGCCTCTAGTGTATCATTCAAGGATAAAAGATTGACAATACTGAAGTCCTTTTTTTTCTGTTTTTTTTTTTTTTTTTTGCCTTCTCCAGCACTGGCAAAGTCTTTACTCTGCACACCACTGCTGACCCCAGAAATGACCCACAGGAACTACTGGCGAAAGGAGTGAAAAGGTATTTCAGCTTGTAGGCATTAGAAACTCTCTTCATTAATAGCCTTTTCTCAGAGTTTTCAGATAGATTTCCTGTCATTGTAATGAGGATATATTTGTAACGAGTCCCTTAAGTAAATGGCCAGTGGATAATTAATTGAACTAACTAGGACTTTCCGTACTGTATTTATTTCTTTTTTTTTTCCTTTTATTTCCTTTTTTAAATTTTTTTTTTTTTGAGAGAGGGAGGACGGAAGACTTCCAGATGGTCTCATGTCCTCTGTGCTGGGTGTATGGCCCTTTGCTATCTGCTGACCAAGCATTTCAGCTCTAGTTCAAATAAAACTCTTAGGCATTCTGTTGAGAACGGTGGATTTTTTTGTTTTGGTTGGCGTCAGGTTGACTGCACTTTTCTGGGCATGGGGGTGACTACCCTGAACCCCATCACACTGAAAAAGTATTTCAAACCTGATCTTGCTAAAAGAGGCAGCTCAGAAGACAACATTGGGGTCAGTACTGATATCCACACTATTGATTATATGACCATAATTCTGGTTATAATTCACCTTGTAACTCCCAACATGCAGACTCCAGTCTCCCAAATATGTGACACCATAGAAATCTACAGTGAAGCTAAATTAGGCTTATTATTGTATTTCATTCTTAGATTGCCTTCTTAGCGCTGGCCTTCAGCCTCTTTAATTAAAAGTTTGCAAACATACATTCCTTAAGTAATTTCTGACCTTCACAGCTGGTTATGAGGCAGCTGTAGTTGATGTTTTTGAGCAAAGTATATTTCCCTCTCTCAGGGGCCTCCACTTTTTCACTTTTGGAAATGACTTATTAACTTTGCAGCCATTGGGACAATTCTCCAAAGAAATAAAGTTTCTTGATGAACATGCACAATTTTTCTCTGCACATCAAAGAGTTCAGATTTTCACTCCACTTGTCAGAGACTACTGATAATTACTTTTATTAAACATCTCACAAGTAACAAATGTGTGAGGTCAAAAAAGTCTTATTTGAACCCTATTGTTTCATGTATGGAAAAGAAATGCTTTTAAAAGTAACCATGAGTGTTGAGTAAGGAGCCATAATTTTCTCAGCAAAACAGAACTCATTAAGAAGATAAAGATATTGGGGTGCTGCTCCAGTGCTCCTGAGATTTTTTTCTGACAATTATTTGCAGATGTGTTTAAAACTACTTTTGTCTATATGCTGCTTTGAGGAATAAATGTGCTTTACTACTTCTTTCATTCTTTTCTGTTAAAACAGGTATACCAAATTAAAGGTCTCATTTCAGGCAGCTTGGTCAGATATACAGGGTTCACATAAAACACAAAAAAGTGAGATAATTCTAATCTCACTTGTGCCACTGTAAATCAGGGTGAGTTTTGCTGAAACCAGTGGAATTATCCCACTGTTTTAAGCAAACTAAGGAGAGCCAGGTATTTCAGTTCTCTGGCAGGGTTTCCTTCTGTTTGGCACTTGCAATCTGCTCTGGACCAAGCTAACAAGAGACAAAAAAAAAACACTAAAAAATGTCATCTTGTCATCTAGGTGTCTAAAGGGTTGCTTCTGAATTTCAGCTGTGGAAAGTTATGATCTCCTATAATTACTGGTCTAGTTGAGATCTTCAGACACCAAGTATCCAAGAGCAGACCTCCTCACCTCCCATCCATCCCTGCAGAAGATGTGGTTGCCCTGATATTTTTGGCTTCTTTTAGACCTTGTAGGTGTAGCTGGAGCAGCCCAAGAGTCCTGAATACAAATTCCTGATCTGCCAGTGGCTCCTATTTTAAATGTTTCCTTCAAGGCATATGGGAAGGGACCTTTAGTGTGTAATGTTTAAGCCAGTCTCTGCTTTTAAGTCTTGAGATAAGTTATTTATGGGAAACAGACATCTAGGCTATCTTACCCTTTTCTTCCGTGCATTGAAGGCAGTGAAGGTTGCAATATTAATTGCTGCATCAGCAACTCCAAGATTTAATGTTTTTCCCCATTCTGCAGGCAATGTATCTCTTGCATGATTTCCCACATAGTCTTCACTTTCCCAGTCATCTGAATGATAAGCAACAATAATGTCTCTGGAAGTGATCCATAAATCATATTCAAATCCACACATCCAAATGATCCTGTTTTTAATCTCTAAACTACTATAGTCTGTGCTTGCTAGTGCATTTCAATTGGAAGCATTATGCTCCCCACCTACATGTTTCCTTCAAATCTGTGCTAAGGCACACCCCTCCCTCCCCCTCCAAAAAAAAAAGAAAAAAAGTATTCTACCTGGAGTTTGAGTAATAACACATAGAAAAACTAAGGACAATGAAGGCCTCCCTAGATAAATTGAAGTGCTTATGTGAACTACAAATATCCCAATGTTTTATCAGGATCTATAGAGGGAATATGAATGGTCTTGGGTTTAGGTCATGGCATTAAAGTGGAGAGTACTTGAATTGTCTTTGTTCCTTTTCCACAGAGTTTCTGCTCAAAGCCCCATTCAGCCTAGCCTTGAACACTTCCAGGGATGGGGCATCCCCAGCTTCTTGAGGCAACCTGTGCCAGGGCCTCACCAGATTTTATTTTGTGTCAAAGAATATATAAATAGTTCCAGGACACTGTGAACCTTTTCTCCTGGAACATTCATCATTTGTTGTTGTGGTCTTTATGGAGGTATTCCTGGAACAAATGCTTTTGGTTTTTTGTGGCTACAGCTGACACTTCCTTTCCTTCTTTAGCTCCCCTCAGACAGTCGGCTGGGGACTTCTGGAGATAAAATTAGAAGTGGTGGCAGGCTTCACCCAGCTGATGGCTGGCAACCCTATACTAGAATGGCTATGTGCCTTGTGAAGGTTTTTAGGGATCCCTTGACTGTCCCTGAGGTCTGCAGTCCTCAGCACAAGAAAGAGATGGACCTGTGGGAGCAGGTCCTTGGGGGCCACATAGATGCTCAGAGAGCTGGAGCTGCTCTGCTGTGAAAACAGGCTGAGAGAGCTGTGCTTGTTCAGCCTGGAGAAGTGAAGGCTCTGGGGAGACCTCATTGTGGCCTTCTGGTGCTTGAAGAGGGCTTAGATAAAGGAGGGAAAGGCACTTTTTGTTATGACAGACAGTGATAGACAATGGTTTTAAACTGAAAAGGGCAGTTTTAGATTGGATGTTAGGAGGAAATTCTTCCCCGTGACAGTGGTGAGACTCTGGCGGAGGTTCCCCACAGAGGTTGTGAATGTCCCATTTCTAGAAGTGTTCAGGGTCAGGTTGGACAGGGCTTTGAGCTGAGGTCAGATGAGTGGCAGAGAGGTTGGAACAGGGTGACCTTTAAAGTCCCTTCCATCCCAAGCCATTCTGTGATTCTACAATCTGCAAGCTCACGCTTGTGTCTGGCCACTTCCTTGCAGCCGGGCACCAAAGAAGAAAGGAGAAAAAACTCTCTTCCCTTATCCACACCCACAGGTGAGTAAAAGCAGACTGTGCACCCCTTGTCCATGCTGTGGGTGTTGCCTCTGCTGGAGGATGGGAAACGGGCAGCTCTGATTCTGCTGCTCCTGCATCTGCCCATCACGTGGCCCCAAGTAGCAGGTGCACATCCCCTCCACTGCCAGGGCACCTCATTAAGCTGACATCCCCTGAGGCACACAGCCTCCACAGTGCTACCCAGGCTGGAGAGATGCCTAATAAACTCAGTCCTGACCAGAATGCTAATGGGCTTGTGCCTTCAAAATGTTCCGTGCCCACTGCACATGTTTCTGTTGACGTGCTTGCTGTGGTTACTGGGGAGAGGGTTTTTTCCTTCCTCCCAGAGAGTTTTTTTTAATGCATGAAAGGGATTCTCAGAACATCTGACTTGGGGTTTCTGACTTGTTTTCAACCAAGTTGTAATTCTGGGTATCAAGGAAGTGTATAATATCTCAAAGGATTTTGGAATTACTCTGTATTAGACAGGCTCCTGAGCACAATCTTAGCAGCAGTGCTGGACTTCCAAGCAGTCACGTAATGTCAGTTCTGAGCCTCCACCTTCTGAGTCTCCACACTCAGCTTGTGCCTGAACTAAATATGCAAACCAAACTGAGAAATTTAATAAAATCTTGGTTCAGGAGTTTTTACCTTGCAACCACACTAATGGGGGAATGTGAGTTATTGTCTTGACTTCTGCATTGTCAGAGTCCATGTTAACATTATTGCAGGATTTAATTTTTTTTCTTGTTTGTTCTGTTGAAAGCAAAGCAATATGGAAGCTTTTTGATATCATAATCTCTCTTACTAATGTTAGTGGTTGATTACCTTTTGGGGTTAAAAGAGGGGAAATACTCCTTTATCAAGTAGTGCAATCATTGCTTGACAATTTGGAAATTATTTATTGTGGCTTTTCATATGGTTTCCATCCAGCATTAGCCTAGTTGGAGATTTTCAGTTGAATTCCCATTAGATTTGCACCTATCTCTAGCTTTTTTAACCAAATTCAGCCTTTGTGGAACTGCAGTGGGTGAACAACCAAATTTTATTGCAAGTGAGGCTTCATTCAGCAGCAAACAAATATGGACCCAAACCAGATGTAATCTGCAAGATGTCTACACATCCAGAAATAGGTGTCTGAGTGAAAATAAGAAGTTTTGGTAGAGTACACTAAAGAAGAAATCATAATTGAGTTCAGAGTCCAGGATGGAGACTCAGATGTCTCTGGGATCCAGCTTTTCACAAGCCTAGAAGATCTCAGTGTTGGTAAGAGCACTGATGTTGTTTTCATGTGTATGTGCAAAGAGAAGTGTTTCAGTGTTTCTCAGCTGATGCAGATGCAGACAAAAGCACTGTTTTGGTTGTGTCCTTTTGAGTCAGGATTGGTAGCTCCTCTTTCCATCAGACAGTAAAGACAGATAAGAATCCCCATGGAGGCAACAGGGATCCTAAACAGAGCCTCAATCCTGCAACAGAACCTCCGGCAGTTTCCTTCCACAGGGCTTACGGGTGGCAACATTTTCCTGCATCCTTGTTCCTTTAGGCAAATAAAAGCAACACTAACTATTGCAGAGGGGAAAA
>VWZS01009286.1:75573-116169 GCA_013397075.1 Rhabdornis inornatus
TTTTAATCCTTATCAAGGCTTGGTTAAAATTTCAGGGTGGTGGAGAAATGGCAAACATTTTAAACACGAGAAGTGGCCATGGTTTTGTGGGTGGACGCAACTGTGGGGGCTCAGCTGGCGGTGATGCCTTGTGATAAGGAGGGATGGGTAATCCTGCAGCCAAGGGCAGAGGGAATTAAGGAGCCACCCTTAACATGGGAGCTGTGTTGGCTGAGGAGGCCACTTAGCAAATTCCTTACTTGAGCATTCAAGGGCACTCTCTCGCAACTTGATCCTCACTTTTCCAAGTGCAGGGAGGAGAAGAATGTTTCACTGTCCAGAAAGCACCCGGGCCTTAAGATAAATGAGGATTGAAACAAACGTTTCCATTCATATCAGGGGCCCCTCCTCGCTAGCGTCCTCACTGATCTGTAAAAACCTTCTTTGTAAGTGGTTTCTAAAGCATAATCTGTGCTTTTAATACCATTTAATTGAATAATTCCAATGCTAGGTTTGTTTTTTAGAGGTTTTGAGAAGTGTTACAAGTAGCAAAAGTTTTTAATAGAAACCTGAAGCCACTGACTGAGGAAAATTTCCTCATGACTCTTCCTGTTTTGGAGAAAACTGGGGAAAAATCAACTCCAAAACACTGAGGGTCATGTGAATAGCTACAGAGTGGAATTCAGGGACTTCGTTTCAGTAATTGAAGTGAAATTGCTCCCAGCAGAGGCAAGGAGCAGAGGAGAAATTTTAAATGTCCAAGCAAGAAATAACAGAGCTCTACCTGCATTCCTAAATGCACTGAAGTAGTCCGAAGCACAGACTGAACTCAAAGAGCAGTTTTCTTTTCAGAGCAGATTTCTCTTTTCCTTTCACACCCAAAAGCCCACACCAGACACTGAATTTTGCAGGGAACTGAATTTGTTTTGTCTAAAGCCCAGGAGAAAGCCAACATCCCCAAAATGGTAAAAGTAGAAAACAGTTAAAGTGTGTGAAATGGATGTGTGTAAGGTTGTTCTTTTGTTCTTTTATTTTTTTGGGTTTTTTTGTTTTTTTTTAAAGAGAGGTGAAATCAGTTTAGTGAAAAGTCACATTCGTTGTTTGGTGAAGTTGCAGACCAAGGTTATGTTGCAGCTATGAAGAATTTGGAAAACAGCATGTAGGCTTGAAAAATGAACCATTCCTTCACATATATAACTTAGTATATCATCCTTGATCATAATTATAGACAGATTTGGATTGAATCTATTATTGAATGCATTGTCCTTAGAGATAATCAGGGACATGACCACTAGTGACACTGTGATGGAAAGGACTAAACAGTGCAGTTCATCATCTCAGCCCTTGAAACGGCTGAGATATGCAAAAGTGCAGATTTAATCCAAGAAGTATAAAAAGTACAAAGAAAGGAAGGAAAAAAAAAAGCCAAGCAGAGGAATCAGGTGCCTTCACAGACTGCTGTGTTTGAGGAGCAATTTGACAGAGACAGAGCAAGATGATGATAACTTGAAGAAGTATAATTTGTTGTGATTACCTCTTTTTTTCCCCTTCCTCTCAAAGTAGTACAGTTTGCAGTTTGCACCCATTGCAATTTATACCTGGGTAAAAAGATGGCTTGGGTAAAAGACAGTTTACTTGGGAGCATGCTTGGGTAAAAGATAGCTTAGCAAAGCAAAGGATAATTTAATCCCTTTCATTTACCTGGGCCTGCACAAAGTATTTTGGGTGTCTTGAAACCTCAGTTAATGAAGCCCCTTGCAAGAATCCATTTAATACCTTGTGGGTGGGATTCGCTTCTTGAAGGACTCCAAATAGCAGGGAGGAATGATTTCTGAGTGCAGTGTGATTCAGATAATGCCATACTTCCTCATCCTTGAGCACATGCCTCGTGTGCATGTCTCTTCCCCACTTTCACTAGTCAGCCTTTTGCACCTCTGTAATTTCTCTACATGCAAACCCCATGTATTCTGTAAGTAATGAGAACAGCTGATATTGCTGCCTTTGGCTTCCAATGATTTTACTTTTCAGGCTTTTCTATCCAAAGGTAATGGCACTGATGCAATTGTCATTGTATATGAAGATGCATCTGTGAAAGAGGCCAGAGAAAATAGGGAGTTTATAACACTGGGATCCTGGGCAGCCTAACTATCAGCTGGGGATATGGCAATTGCCTGTTACTCTGCATTACACTATGAAGGGGACAGAAAAAGGTCCTCAAAGGACAATGGGTGATTAAAATGAGCATTTTGTTTCCTCTTTAAATTTAATTCTCTTCCTCTCAATTTGTGAGGGCAGCATGCACTATCTGGCTCCAGCAGAGTTATACACTGGAGATGCCATGCCATATTTCTAAACCTTTGAACCATATTATATTGTTTAAAATGTTTCAGGAGCCATAATATGCTGTTTAAAAGGTTGCAGCATGTGCAAAGCATTGAAAACCCTCTGATCTGTAGAGTTACCTTTTCTGCTTGTCATTCCAGGCTCCTTCTCTTTTACTTGCTCTCCATGCTTTGCTTGTTCTGCTTCTGTACCTCTTCCACTAGCATGATTAGTTTTGGCACCAGCAGCCATCCAAATGCATGATAGACTTTTAAAATTAATACCTGAAGTGTCCTGTTTCCTCCTTCCTTCGTGCCTACACAAAGCAGTGAGCCTTCGATGCCTGGAAGGCTTCTGTGTATGGGCTCTGTGAACAGACACCCTGCAGGAAAAAAAAGAAAAAAAAAAGTGGGGAAATTTCAGACCCTATGTCCTGACACTCAGAGGCAACTTGTGTTTTGCTTGAGCACTGGGTCTTTCCTTGAGAGCTCACTGTGAGTGTCCTCAGTGAAGCTCTGTAGCACAGATGTGGGCTGCTGAAGCATCTCTGAAGGGCTGGCTCGGAGTTGGAGCAATGCCTCCATCTAATTTAGAGCCGCCTGGAGGCTGTGAAACAGCTCTCTCTGTGCCTCTATCCTTCCCACGTATTTGTCTTGCACTCCAAGACTCAGCTCCACAGAGGTATTTGAGCTCCTTGTTCCTTGATATCAGTGGGAGCCTCGACAGGAAATAGATAGCAAACATCTGTACAAGATCCAGGCCTGAGATTTTGAACCATCTCGTTTACCATGTGTTCATGATGACAGGATTGAAAAGGGACTACTGTGAAGAAATATTTTGGTGGCCTGAAATTGTGGTGATTTTGCTCTGCTCTGCAGGCTTAAAAACGGTACAGATGATCCTGCTACACTGGGAGATTTACGATGGTAAATCCCAGTCCTCTCTGCTGAGGTGTGCTGGCTGGATGGACTGTTGTGGAGAAAGTGACTTTCCAAGCCTTGCAGTTGCATGTTGAGCTCCCCTGGTGTTCTAAATCCTTCCCCCCTGCCTGCAAGAATTTGCCAAGGTTCTTCATTACTGGCAGCACATGGTCATCTTCCTCATGATGAGCCGCTGATTTTGGGTAGTGTTTGTTATTGTGTGCATACTTGCATAATTTCTTTCTTTTTCACTTGTTGTCCATCTTCTCTATTCTTCTCCCTTGTTTCAGTCTCCTTTTTTTTTTCCTTTGTTCTTTCCTTGCTGAGGAAAAGAAAGCAATGGACCTTTTCCCTTACTTGCTTATGAATTCATTCTCATATCACCCAGTTAAACATCTCATTAAACAAGGCACTCTCAGGAAGGGGTTATTGACAGTAACCTCTTCATGTTAGACTTCTGATTCATGTTTGAAATTAGTTCCAGAACAACAGAGAGAAGCTTCTGGCCTTGAACTGTGATGTCCTTTGTGCTGCAAGCAGGTTTTTATTTGCACAGTCCTTTTAACCTTGCGCTAGCTCATGGCCCAATTCCCCAGTCCTCCAGCTGATGCAATCACTTATTCTTAAACAGTGCTAGGAAGATGCTGGAGTAATGCCCCACGAGGCTGTGCTTCCTTACACTGGAGAAAAGGCCAGGACTAAGCCTGTTTTTTCTGTTTTGTTTTGTTGTNAACCTACCTATAGCCCTATCTGTGCTTGTGAGCCCCACTTCTATTAGAGACATCACCTTGAGCTGGTGCATTGCCTTATAAATACAATGATCTCCTTGTCTTTACAAACCCTGACTCAAGAACTGCAACAAGCAGGAGAAAAAGGGCCTTGAGCTGCTATTGGTGTGTCTTTTTCACATCCTGAGGGCTTCAGCTGGGAGCAGGAGCCTCAGGCACTCTTCAAGCAGGTGAATATTTGCAGGGTTACCTTGATGAGCACAAACGGGGCCTCTGCCTAATGAAAGTTGTGTGTGCTTAACTGCCTTTTTCTGTTTTAGACAATCCTCACATGTTCAAGGAGCTTGAGGTTTTGGTGTTTCCAGCAAGGGATAAGGTGGTGGCAAGGCATAGCCACGTAGTTCCCTTCAGCTTGACTGCAAGGATTTACCACTCTTAAGGAGCTGCCCTTTTGAGTTTTCTCCATGGTTCAATCCTGTGGGTAACAACCACAACCTGAACCTGATAATTACTCTTCCTCCAGAGAGAGATGTCACTAGCTGTTAAGAGTAATTACATTTATACAGAGCCACTGGAGTAAAATCCCAACAGCTTTTGGGCTGAGAGGGGTGAAATAGTCACACACAAAATCTTAGCCAAGTGAGAAAAGCTATTGTTCAAATTTCAGGTGGTCTCCTGCTAGGTATGGCAACAGTCGCTCACCTGGGGTGGATCAAGGTGGGTTTTACAAACCCACACGGCCCTAGTTTAGGATTCAGATTTGTCTGTGTTTAGGAGAATATGTCCCAGTGTTCAAGTGATATGCAAAGCCATGTGGCTTCTCTGGCCAGCACTGCCCCAAGTTCCATCTGAAGAAGTCTGACTCTGGAACACCTCTTCAGCCACCCAAATCTGGGATTAACCTGATGTATTTATCTGTTATTTGTATGAAAGCTGGTCGAAATGCTAATTGAGATCACCATTCTACTAAAACCGAAGTAGCAGGTGCTATACAAACAGAGTAATTAATACTCTGTCTTGAAGAACTTAAGACCTAAAAGTACAGGGAAGAGACTGGGTGGGAAAGGGAAAAAAAAGCAAAATGGCTTTGAAACTGCCAGTGGAAAGAGCTACAGAGTTAAGTGTTGTCATACAAATTTATTTCAGTGGGATGGAAACTCTGCACTCTCTGGTTATGTGTGATCTATCCAGAGAAGGGAGGTTTCTTCCACACATCTCCTGTAGCCCAGACTTTGACAATATAACTTCATTCTTTCAGCAGGTACTGGAGGAATGCAACTCATGCTAAACGTGCAAATAAAGCGGGGAAGGAGAAATTACCTTCTGCTGTGGAATGCTGTCTGGCATGCTGACTCCTGTGCATGCACACACACACACACATTCATTTATGGACGCACAAAGAGACCCAGAAGGAGGTGAGAAGGGAAAGTTTTTCAGCCTCACACTAAGCCTCACAAAGGGAGAGACTGAATTCTTCAAGCGAGCGGCAAAGATTTGGAGGAGAATCCAACTGCAGCTTGTGTTTCATATTTGCGTTGGATGCTCAGGTTTCCAAATTAAATCTGCAAGTTAGACGGGAGTCCATGTTGTCTGCTGATCATCTGTTTAGGGGGAGAAGGAGAACAGAAATGACAGAAGAAAAATACTTGCAAACAACAACGGTAATTAAAATCAAGCGTTTGAGCACTGGCACCCCTCCCCCCAGCCAGATTTGTCTGGGGAGAAGATAAATAACTTCAACTGCAGGCTCCATGCTTGCTCAAGATCTGAAATATTTAAACCAGGTCCCAAAAGCCCATACACATTTTTAATCAAAACCTGCTCTTTTTGGTTCTTTTTTTTCTGCATAAATACCCCGACTTGATAGAACACCAAAACCTCATTAAGTTACGATCAGTACAATACAAAAGTTGAAAATGATCAATGCCATTTAAACTGCTGCAACTGTACACATACTTTGTTAGACATTTCTCAGGTTCAAGGTTACACATGGCATCATAAGTTCACCTCCTCCCCCACTTCCAGCGCTAAACAGGGTTGGATTCTTGCCAGAACAAAAGAATCTGCAGTCAGTTCCTTCAAGATTGAAAAATAAAGTTGGGGTTTTTTTCCCCCCTGCAGAGCCCAACAAAAAACACACATACACACAAAAAAACCCTGAAGAAAAGCAGACAGCTGCTAACTAGTTGTCTAGCTGTCTATTTGTGGACATTTTCTTTCATCTTGTCCTACCTTTTGTGCTGTTTGAAATGTTTGGAGCTTAGACTTGAAGAACACTCAGTGGATTCCAGACTTGTATTAAAAGAAAGGAAAAGAAAGGCAGAAGAGTTCTGACAACAGATATGTGTGTTTGTGTGTTGGGGCCACATCATTCTGAGCATCAGCTAGAGCATTGATTTTATTTTCATCTGACTGAAGGAAATTTTTCAGACAAGAAAATATACAGTAACAATGCAATTTGTAGAAAAACACATACATCTAGAATGCAAGTGAGAGGGATATGTTGTAAGACCTCTGCAGAACAAGCAGAGACCATTTGGCCAATCATATCTGCTGCTTTTGCTTTTTTGCTGATCTGTTTCCATATAATGGGTAAAATCATCTATTTCTAGACGATTTTCCTCTGCTTTGCCATCTTATCTGTTGGAAGGAAGCAAGGCAGAAGTATAATTAATGTCAGTGATCTTCAGTGAGCCTTAGAACAGACTGTGGTGTATTTAACTCTGCTGATTTTTGTTGCCTTCTGCTATGCAGACAGTGAGTGCAGAAGGGGACTGGCTCCTACTCTGGCTTCCAGATAGTTCTCTGGAATTTCTAATTTCCCCAAACTCACACCTTCCTCCAGCATAATGAAGAAAGCAAAACCAGCTGACAAGTGAGCAGAAGTAAAAAAGGGAGAGAGGAAACCACTGCAATGCTTCCCTGTGGTGAGGAACCCTTCTCATCCCATCCATTTCCAACTGCCCTTCCTGACTCCATGATGGTGAGGAGCTGTCTTCACACCTCCTCACTCCTCAGGAGGAGCAGAACTTTGTGGCTGTCAGCAAGTCCAAGGCAGAAGTCTCCCAGAAGGGGAGCTTACCTGGTGGGGACCAGAGAATCCCTAATCCATTCCCATCATTGTCTGTTAGGCAGGGAATGGCATCCCTTTCCCTCTCTGTGCCAAGAGGCAGCTGAAGCAGAAAATTCCAGGTGTTTGGTGCCTGCCTGCACATCCTGTGACCCCTCTGCCCATATTTCTTAACTTGGGAGGGGAGGGGGAGGTGGGTGGAGAGGCAGCATCATCACCATTAACTGTGACCTTGCTGCTTCCCTGGTGAAAATGGTGGTATTTGGAGGCAGGGTAACCCTGGTGGTTCATCACTCCTTGGAGAAGTCCAAGAGGAAGTTCTCATGGGGTCCTCCACCAGCAGCCTTTTGTGCTTCTTGCATTCACCAAAACACCAAAGCTGTGAGGACAGGAAAATGAATTATGCTGGTTTCTAGCACCCAAGAAGCCTGTCTGCTTAGATCTCAGGTAATTCTTCTTGGTCATACAACACAGATAGCTTCTGCTGAAACAGGGGTGTGGTACTTTCATTTAAAACAGCTTCTGCCACAGACTCTCTCTCTTTAGGCAGAAGAAAGTGCTCAAAACTCACAAAAGTCCTGAAGCAATCCCATGAGTCCTCTGGTGCTTTTTCACTTCAGCTCTGGAGCCACTGTGCCTGGCATGGCCATGGAGTGATGGGCAGAGACACTCTTGTCTAGGCTGTGCCCCAATCACCTGTACCAGAGGATGTCCATGAGCTTCTGAGATTAAAGGGACATGAGAGCACTCACAGCTTGAAACCTTAGGTGAGAGAGGAGTTCTAAACAAGGGGATGTTTTTTCCTCCTGACAGCAGATGTCTTTTTAGGAACTCCTTGATTAGACCCTGGATGATCAAGAGGTTGAAGGGAGATGGAATATTTACATATAAAAAGGAACTCTACTTTTGGGATCAATTAGACTATTCAGGGTTCACACTATACCCCCTTTTTTCCCAGACTTTATACAGCCCTAGCTAGGATTAAGCCTCCATCGAGTAGATTATCTTTACATAGAGGCTGGATCTAGTGTTACAGGCTCTTTATTATCTCTTCTTTGAGACTGTGCAGGCTATCCCCTTGAAGTTCTTAACCCTTAAAGCACTTTATCTAGTATTTATTGTTTCTTCTCCACAGGCATCTGAGATGGCAGCACTGGTATACAGACCCCACCTGTCCTCATTCTCCATAAGAGCATCATCTCTCCTCCCCCAGCTTTTTCTGTGCATAGAGGGCTCACATCAGCATCAGGCCCTGTTTCCTAATCCTTTTCATCCCCAAGAAGTGTGCACCATTCCAGCTTGACTCGGGTGGGCTGCAGAGTTCCTGTCAAATGCAAACGTATTCCAGCTGCTGGGATTTTGATGCATTTGTTTTCAGGGATGTAAGAAAAGATGTCAGTGACTCGGGTGATGAAAAGGTCAAGACTGACCATCTGAGGAAAGTGGAGATAAGAAGAACGTGGGGTAGAGGGTTACAAAGTAGTGACTGGCTTAAAGTTTTCTGCAGCAATGCTTCATCTATTGAGCATTACAGGGTGTTTGAAAGAATGTTTGGAAGTTCCTGGGTGCGATCTTATGTTTTCCTGTAAAATGACAAGCTCTGGAGAAAGCAAGAGCTCACGTGGAATCCTGGTTTCTCTGTGCATGGGCTCCAAGAGTCAGCTGGCACAGTGTGCTGCACCATTGAGGCATCCCTCATTAGCCAGAGTGGTCGATTCCAGTCATACCATTCCTCCTGTGCTGCCTTCCCTATCTTAATGAGACCACTGCTGCTGTTAGGACCCACATGTGAGGAGAAGATGGGATTTACTGAGTGACAGTATCCAGACTTTGGTGACATTTCCTTCTCACTGTTTCCATAGTGGAGCAGAGAAATATTTCTCCTTGCCGGGCTCCTGCTCAGCAAAATGTCAAACTTTTCTGAGTTGCTTTATTCATAATTTTTTTAACAGCTTCTGGCTGTGGACCTTGGAATCTGCTCCAGTGCTATCATATTGACTTCCATCTATTTCATCAGAAGAAAGTGAACAAAAATAACATCTTGCACTGATCTCTATATTGTCTTGCACCCTCAACTTGTAAATGTCCCAGGCAGCATTTCCCTGGTCTCATCACCAGATGAGATCCTCAGCTGGTGTTAGCTAGTCTTTTTGTGCCACTCTCTTGCCATGTCTTTGCTCCCTAACTGGGCATGACAGAGCTGAAATAAATGGAGCTGCATTGATTTTAATGGTTCACCCTCATCTGAGAAGGATGGGTTGGCCTTCTTAGCTATCAGCTCCTTGGATGTCTGCTGGCCAGCAAATGAAGCATATACTCTCTTTCTCCCTGCACTAGATATGCTTCTCCTGCAGTCATGCTACCCCAGTCTGAACAGGAGTAATCACAGCTCCTCCTGCACTGACAATGGCCACTTATGTGAAAAATGCAGAATTGAACAGGCTACGGCTAAATGTGCTGGAAATATGAAGAGAAGAATGATCTTTGGCTGTGCATCAAAGAGCATTAAGGCATTCTGAAGCAGATTCCTCTTGCTTTCTGGGTTTAATTCAGAAGGGATTTTCTAGCCACAGAATCAAGCTCTTCACTGCATGATTTCTTTCCTGCAGGAGCTGTGAAATTGTGGGTTCTGTGCAGGACACAGAAAAGCCGTAAAGGTGCCCAGAGGTGTGTAGGAGTTCCTGTGGAGATGACAGCAGACCTTCCTGCTGTTCCAAATGGGCAATGCTGTTGGACCTGAGAGGCATCATTCCTAGTGAATTCCAACGAGGGAGACTTGATCTCCATTTCTAGATATTCACATTGCCTGTTCTTAGTCAGCTCATACTTTTCTAAATATTTTTCCTCTTGATCTCTTAAAATAGTTTCCCAGGCTGTCTCTACTGCTGACGTTAACATGCTCCAGTCTGTATTCCTTTTTTATTATGTCTCTTTGTCTCCTCTTTTTTTTTTTTTAACAAAAACCACATAACTGCCTTATATAATTCACTTTTGAGTTCATAAACTGTTTCTCCTAAACACAGCCTTCATGTGGAAACATGCAAGGATGCTTCTTTGGCTTTCAACATTTTTTTTTTGTTTGTTTGCTTGGTAGTTTTTTCTGTTTTGTTTTTGTTTGTTTGTTTTGTGTGGGTTATATTTTTTGTTTGTTTGTTTTGTTTTTGTTTTTGTTTGTTGTTTCATTGTTTTTAAATTCTGGGTCTATTACATTACCTAAACCTGTGGCTTTAATTCGCTGCTTACAATTCAGTATTCGTTCTGCTTGCTTCCTGATACCTTGCCTCACTTTTCCAAAATTACAATTTCAGCTGAAATGCAGAATGGCATGCTTGGTATGGGATAGAGAAACCATACTTAGTCTCAAAATAATCAGCATTTACAAATAATTACACAATCAATTATGCACTGTTTTGTTGTAAAACACTCATTCTGTAGCAATGATCAAAGTATTTAATGTGGTTGTTCTCTTTTTATGCATGCTTATTTGTTGTTCATATTTTATTTGCCTGCTAAGACCTGCAATTGCTGGTTTTGATGTTACAAGTTGTTGGATATTTCTTGCTTTCAAGTCTCAGTGTTTGCCCCACATCATGGAGTGCTTATTATATCTAATGCTTCCTTTTCTAGATCTGTTTACACCTATAAATATGCCTAGCTTATCATTTGATATTGTCCCCCACTCCTTTGCCAAAGCTTGTCTGGCTTTTATCTCATGTTTTAAACAAGTAAATATGAGTGTTCATGAAAGATGAGGGACATAACAAACTTGTCTCTAGTTGTGCAATCAAGTATAAGTGTGGCTGCCTTTAAACAGAATGTGTCAATTCTGTGATCTCTGCGATTTCCTTTAATAGGCCTGTTGTAAGTTGTCTCCTGCTGCAGTGCAATACACATTAGGTGTATTCTTAGTAATAAGACCACTCTTCATGAATATACACGAGTAGTTATTTAGCACAGGTGAGAAATGACAGCTCTGGCTGGATCCTAGGCAGGATTAAATTGATAGACTTTGCCTGGACGAGCTAGTTTAGCTGCAATGGGCAGCACTGGCCCAAGTGTACCAAGAACACAACAGTTGGTCTCACCCCCTAGCACTGACTTGGCTAAATGACTCATGGGTATAAAGTAGCATGTGCGTTTGAGGCAATGCTTTTTCTTGCATTCTGGTTTGTCCCCTATCTCTCCTACAGTGTTCCCTGGTGGTTTTTTTGGATCCTGACATTCCCCTGTGGTTCAGTTTCATCAGGAGATCCCTCCCTGCGTGTCTCCAACTGGAGGGCTCTGTTTAATTGGCATACTTGGTGCCAATGCTGTCACACACACTGGAAGTGGCAGTGCTGGATTTCCACCCCTGTGTGACAGTTTTGGGGGGTGGTGGCAGCACTCAGCTTGCTGGCAGCCTCATGAGCACTGACCCACACCTTCCTGCAGGTGCAGAGACAGTGCTTCTATCACATCATCCCATGGAAATTCATGCCCACTGGATCCTGCTTTAGAGCTGGGTGGAAAAATGTGACATTGCTGCTGTTTTCATCTGTTTGATTTCTCTTTTTGAGCATGCAAGTGGACACATAGAGGATGGGATAATGTTGGTTACTCACACACATGGGGCCTAAATTGAGTTCATGGAAGTGAATGACTGGGATTCTGCTGGCTTTCACAGGAGGTTAGGTCATGCTGGAAGGGTACCTGGAACACCAACACTGGAAAATATCTTTGAAGTGTTTGCTAAAGCAATAAAATTCTGTCATCTTATGGAAAGTATAATTTTTTTTTTCTTTTCATTTTGCCTTGTAATCATCTCTTCTGGGCTAGTAAATGGAAAAAATAGCAGCATGCAGTCACAGCAGGTATTCTTTGAAACACAAACACCCATACACACATCTCAGAGTGTATTTGTTGACAGAGCCTGCTCACTCTATGCCTCAAGTTAGTCATATTCTGTCATGTGCCTGAGCCGAAATTCCTCACTCAATGAATTGGACTGAGAAAGCATCACCTGGAAATGCCAGCTCCCTCCAGTGGGACCAAGCCAGAAGGTGAAGTATATATCCCTGCTCCATATGTACATTTGCAGCATTGAAACATGCCAAGTAGGAAATGAGTGAGCAGGTGTGGAATGAGCAGATAGGGATACAGTAAGCTGACCTGCATGAAACCAGGAGAAAACTACTCTTCATCAAGAGGATGGTTTAGGGTCCCTTTGTCTTGCTCCTGTCTGAGGATGAAGGTTATAAAACTCATCTGAAGCAGCTCCCTCTGACCATGAAGATAAGATGAAGCGATTTCTCTCTCTTCTCTCCTGCCAGGAGGAGCCAGAAAGACCCTTGGGTGAGGCTGGGCTCCGCTGAGGCTTTCCAGCAGAGGCCACCAACAGTGATGATGGGTTATAGAGGCAATGGCTGGATGAGCCTTCCTTCCTTCCTTCCTTCCTTCCTTCCTTCCTTCCTTCCTTCCTTCCTTCCTTCCTTGAATCCTTCCTTCCTTCCTTCCTGGAATCCTTCCTTCCTTCCTGGAATCCTTCCTTCCTTCCTGGAATCCTTCCTTCCTGGAATCCTTCCTGGAATCCTTCCTGGAATCCTTCCTTCCTTCCTGGAATCCTTCCTTCCTGGAATCCTTCCTTCCTTCCTGGAATCCTTCCTTTCTTCTCTTCCATTTTGCAAGTATTAATATTAGAGTCTGGAAAATGCTCTTATAATAAATAACAGTGAGGGATGACAATATTTAAATTATTTCAGGACACTCTCTGTTGTCAACATAACTGTTTGAAAACTGGGTTTCATCTGCTCTTCTGTGATGAATTTAAAAAGGTGTCTGTTAAGCGCATATCTGGACAGAGGAAATCCCACCCTTAAATTCACTGGATTAGTATCAAATCCAGAGCCCACTGGAAAGAGTAGGGGATCTCCTGGTGAGTTTGGTGGGCCTTTAGTTCAAGGTCTAAATGTCCAATTCTCTGAATAATGCCCATGATTATTAGTGTACCCCTCTTCACTGATCAAAATTTCTGCCTCTTGCTGTTGAGTCAGGAGGAGCCATGCAGCAAGTTGAGGGACTTACCTGACAAGAGAGTAGCCTTGCCGTAAAAGCTGTATGTCTTGCTGTCTGCAGTGCTCAAATCAGTCCCAAGTGACCACATGGAGTAAACATACAAACAGTCTCATCAGACTTCAATTTTCTGTTCACTGTTTACTACCTTTAAACAATTTTTGTTCTTTTCCATAAGCCTCTTGTTTTGCTGCAAAGTGAAAAGAACAGAACTAGAGGCCTTTCTCCCTTGTCTGCAATTATTTGTAATATCTTGCATCTTAATTTGCAGCAATGGAAAGCAGACAAAGAGCCAACCTTGCTCCATCTGACAAGAGCTTTGACCTGTTCTACTCGGGTGCAAACAGCTGTAGCATACTCAAAGAAAAGGGCAGTCAGACCCCATTGCAAATTATTCCTAAATTCACCATTGGATGCTCTTTTAGAAAAATCCATTTTATAGTGCTTGCATCTAGCTTTGAATGCTTACATCGTACTGTGTATAATTTGAAAACTATTTTCAGCGGTCATGAATTTTTCTCTGGAGTGTCTTCCCAGGTAATCAAATGTTAGTGTTTTTTGTATTTCAGAGATGCTAGCCTTTATTTTATTAAGTGCTTTGCATTCCTAACATGATGCTCATCTTCACTGATTCGGTACTTAGAATCATAGAATAAAATGATAGAACAATTTGAGGTGGAATTCAGTAATTTAAGATCATTGAGTCCAACCATTAGCCCAGCACTGCCAAGCCCGCCACTAAACCTTGTCCCTTAGTGCCAGTTTTTTAAATACCTCAAGGGACAGTGGTTCAAATACTTTCCTGGGCAGTGTCTTCCAGTGCTTGACAACCTTTTCAGTGAATTAACTTTTTGTGGTGTTCAAACTAAAACTCCTCTGGTACAACTAGAGGCTGTTTCTTCTCATCCTGTCCCTTACTACTTAGAAGCAGAGCCTGACAGCTCTCCCAGCCCCCCGGCTGTCCCCTCCTGTCAGGGAGTTGTGCAGAGCCACAGGGGCCCCCCTGAGCCTCCTTTTCTCCAGGCTGAGCCCCTTCCCAGCTCCCTCAGCCCCTCCTGGGGCTCCAGACCCTTCCCCAGCCCCATTCCCTTCTCTGGACACGCTCCAGCCCCTCAATTCCTGTCCTGAGGGGCCCAGAAGTGGACACAGCACTCGAACTGTGGCCTCAGCAGGGCCAGCACAGGGACGGTCCCTGCCCTGCTCCTGGGACAGCCCAGGATGCCATTGGCCTTCTTGGCCACCTGGGCACCCCTGGGCTCCTGTCCAGCTGCTGTCACAGCACCCCCAGGGCCTGTCCCAGCTTTCCAGCCACTTTCCCCCCAACCTGGAGCTGCAGGGGGTTGCTGTGAGCCGAGGGCAGGACCAGCACTGCCCCTGGTTGTCCCTCACCCCACTGGGCTCGTGCCATGGATCCAGCCTGTGCAGAGCCCTGTGCAGAGCCCTCCTGCCCTCCAGCACATCCACACTCCCACCCAGCCCGGTGCTGTCAGAGCTGACACCCTCCATCCCCTGAGCCAGACCTTGCATGGAGATGTTGAACAGGCCTGGCCCCAGGGCTGATCCCATGGGAACCCCACTGTGCCCAGCCCAGCTGGATGTGCCTCCATTGCCCAGCACTCCCAGCCCTGCCCTCAGCCAGTTCTGCACTCAGAGCACAGGGCCCTGGCCATGAGCAGCCAGTTTCTCCAGGAGATGCTGTGGGACAAGGTATCCCAGGCTTTGTGAAGTGCAGGCAGACACAGCCACAGCCTTTCCTCACCCTGAGCAGGTCACCTTGTACAGGAGGAGATCAGGTTGGTTAGGCAGAACCTGCCTGTCCCAAACCCAGGCTTGGCTGTGCCTGATGCCCTGGTTGTCCTGTTCCTGCTGCTGGTGGCATTCAGGGTGATCTGTTCCATGGCCTCCCTGGCACTGAGAGCAGCTGACAGGCCTGGAGTTCCTGGAAGAATGCATGGAGATTCTCCTTAGCTCTCCTTCTGTGGCCAACAAATTTATAAAAATAATTACATTGTCAGCAGCCAGATTAACTTCCAGCTATGCTTTGGACCTTCCAATTTTCTTCCTGCATAACCTCACAGAGTCCTTGTTGTCCTCCTCAGTCTGGCCTGATCCTTCATCCAAAGGTCATAAGCTCTCCTTTTTTCCCTGAATTCCAGACACAGCCAGTCTTCCCCACTGTCTCATCTTTTAGCACATGGAGTCAATCTGCTCTTGCATCTTTAGGATTTTCTACTTGGAGAATATCCAGTGTTCCTGGATTCCTTTGTCCTTCAGGATGCCCTCCCAGGGGACTTTCTCAGCCCCTAATCATGCCAAAGTCTGCCTTCTGGAAGTCGAAGGTGGCAGTTCTGCTGCACCCCTCCCTACTTCTCTGGGAATCAAAAACCCTCTTTCCATGATCACCAAGCTCAAGACAGCCTCCAGTTGTCCCATCATCCACCAGCCCTTCTCTCTTCCTGAATGACAGGATGGCCATTTCCCCTCATTGCCTCGCTCACCAGCTGTCAGGAGATTCCCTGCCACACACTTCAGGAGCCTCCTAGACTGTTTCCTCTGTGCTCTGCTGTGTTTCCAGCAGCCACATGGATGTCCACCACGAGAACAAGAGACTGTGAGACTTCTCCCAGTTGCCTCTTCCTCCTGGTTGGGTGGTCTCTTGTCACCATGATATCTGCCTTGCTGGCCCTCCCTCTGCTTTCTGTGCATGAACCATCAACCCCTTTTGTCAGCATCATCCAACTCTACACAATCAAAACAATCCCTTGCATCCCACAGAGAGACCAGTGGCTGAGAACTGGGAAGTGTTTGGTTAAAACAGTAAATGCTGTAATTTTTCCTCTTACCTTGAGCCACATATGTTCCTGTCTCTCCTGCTTGGATCATTGCATTGACCGTGGAAAGGGGAAGGTTTTATAAAATCATTGCAATTTAAGGAGCAATTACTGCATGCTGTTTGAAATTTTTCACCTGAGTCTCTTTGGTCTAAATCTAACACCCAGTGAATCTAGTAGAGTCTTTTCCTGGTTTGTAAAGACATTTGATCAGGTTAACCACACAATCTCTGTTTCAGGGAGGAGCAGTAACATTTCCCAGTATATCCAGAGTGGCGTATGACTGCGTGTGCTTATATTAATCCCAAGACTTTCAAGGTTTCATGCATTGTATCTCTTTCTGTAAGGATACTAAAAGATCAGATGGCATTAATGGTGAAAATGCAGATATATGCTACCAGAGCCTCAATCAGAATGCCTGAAGTCACCTGCTGTTCCCTTGAGGAAACAGAACTGGGAGTGAGTGTGTTGGAGGACAAACTCATTTCCTGTGGCCCCCCTTTGAAGGAAGTCCAATAATTTCAGGTTTGTCAGAACTCACTTTTAAAAACTTCTGTGGTCTTTGAATACCTGTAAATCTAGAAGTACCAGGCTCTCCCTCCTTGCTTAAACAGCTGGCAACCATGGACCTCCCCCAGCAGTTTCTGTCATGACACTAAGGAAGGAATAACAACAACAAAAAGGGATGATGGCAAATTGTTTCTTATCAGAGGAAGTCTACTTCATTACTGACTCGCAGGAATAATTATCTGTCAAATTGTCTGTGTGTGTAGGAAGAGTGTGCGCTTCCTTTCCTCAGCCTGAATTCATTATGGTTCTTACCAAACTGGACATTCCTTCAAGAGAGATTTCTTTGCTATTTAGTGGGTTCTTGGTGTTTAGGAAGGGAACTGATTCTTGCAGGGAGTTTTAAAATCCCAGTACCCTGCAAGGCCCAGTGTCCTACCAAAACCTGCAAGAACAGTGTGGCCATGCTGGATTAGACCAATGGTAATTTTCCTGATGATTTTGATGGAGTCCAACTGCAAATAAAGAAATGAAGGGCAAAATCTCCAAAATGCAGCTAGGCAGTTTGATCAAACTGTGACATGAGAGACAATGTTTTCTTTCTAATCCATGTGAGCTGTCCATACACCCAGTAAATAATGAGGTATGTGTCTACCAGTTTTCTAAAGCTATTTTGGGAACTGGATGAATAAACAGGAAGGAAAAAAAGATGCTGAGGTTTTTTCCCCCTCTCCCATTCTTGAAGAGAGTATTTGACAAAATTTTCCTTAAAATGTGAAGTTTTAAATGAAATTCACTCTACTCTGAGTTGTTAAAGTAACCAGGAGCATTGATTATACCCATAAAGTCATTAATATTGCAGAAAACCCACAAATGATGTGCAGAGAACCTTCAAAAGAAGTGTCCATGTTCATTAAAAACATTACCTTTCTTTCTCTTTAACATTTTGGCTTGAAGATTTGTCTCCATCCTACATCAAACAACACGGTAGAAAACAGGACCTGAACATTATCCAGCTCACTTCCACCTTTTTATCTGATTCTTCTTTAAAGAGCTCTTGGATGGGTGATCTGTTGTTTGTCATTCATCACTTGTAGCTTGCTTTTTTATTTTCTTCTAAGATAAGTCATCAAAGAGGAGTGGGGGTTAAAATGCAATTTGGAATAGCATCACAGATCGCAAGGCCAATGTTGCCTGACTTCCCACATGATTCAAGCAAGTGCTCCAAGCCTGCATTTGTCATTGCCCTGTGGTAGTAAATTACAGTAGCCAGTGATAACAATCAGAGGTGAGGAGAATAGTCTTTCTTTCTATTGCTTTGCAGGGTGGAATCCAGAAATATTTCTCTTTGCTGAAGAAGAGCTCTCTACCAGGCACTGTGTGTGTGTTTAAGTAAACAGAAGGAGATTTACCTTCTGAAGCTCATGTGAAATCATTCAAACTCGACATCATTCCAAAGCATTGCATGAAAGGAGGTTACACTCACTGTGCCTTAAGCCAGAGCAGGAATGTGACTGACCAATCAGCCCTAGCATGTCAGGAACCCCAGGGCCATGGAAATTGCTATGAGTAGCTAAACACTTGCCTCTTTATTTATCAACCATGAAGTTGTGCAAAGCCTGCTGAACAGGCTTTCTCACACCAGACCTGGCTAGGATGGACTCATGCCAGGGAGTCAGTGGTAGCAGATGAAACCACCTTCAAGAGAAAACAATGTTTTAAGTCAAAATAAATCATATTTTAAAGGTGTCTGAAGACAATCCTCAGGTGTTAATTTGATCCCTACAGTGTAGAACTGATGTGACTGGGTGTTGTCTGCTTACATGGTGAAGAAATCACATAAGAAATGTTCCCTCATTTCCTCCAAGGATTAATTCTTCTAGGTGCAAACATGGAGGGCTTTACACCTAAACCAAATGTGATTTTGGAGGTCTGTCTTTACAAATCAGTCACTTTGCTCAGGGATTTCCTTAAAGGTGCAGTGCGACTGGGAGGCACAAACTGAACCTTGTGTTGGCAGCGCTCAAAGGATGTGTTGTAGCCACTAACTTTGCATCATAGGACAGAGAGGTAAGAAGGAAAATCTGCATGCAGGAGAAATTCTGGGGAGGTCGTTAGCAAGACAGGATGTAACTATCTGAGCTGGTGTCAGAGCAGGACACAGGTGTTGTTGGTACATATGTGGAAAATGCAATGGGAAACAATGGTGCACATATCTATCTATCTATCTATCTATCTGTCTATCTACCTATCCATCTAATCTATATCATCTATCTATATCTATCTATCTCTAATCATCCATATCTATATCTATCTATATCTATATCTAATCTATATCTATATCTATATCTATATCTATATCTATATCTATATCTATATCTATATCTATATCTATATCTATATCTATATCATCTATATCTATATCTATATCTATATCTATATCTATATCTATATCTGTATCTCTCTCTCCATGCTTTTGTGTGTACTTACCACCTCAGGATGAGCAATCCATGAAGAAACAGAAGGGGTGCTGAGATGAAGGGAAAAAACATCAAAAATAAGCCTAATTATTTTCTAATTTTATTTCCGTTTGCTAAATGCAGTTCTCAGAAGGGATGTTTGCAAGCCAGCTTGTAAACATGCCAGTTTAAAGTGTATGCAAACACAGCATGCCTTTTGCACGTCCTCAGAACAGGTGAGTGCACAGGTGAAAGTAGATTTTTTCTGTACTTTGCAGGTGTATCTCAGTGCTTTCTGCTCTTCACTGTTTCAAATACTGTCCCGCTGTGGTTAAGAGAATATTTTTAGAAGTCTCCTCAGCATCTTGTTTGTGGTGATACCCTGGGAAAGCAGCACTGTCTTTCCCTTCTGATGGAGGGGAAAAAAGGTGGTTATTTAACACGAACAAAGTAATGAATAGGTCAGATCTTCTCCCAGTGTTTCCCCAGCAGCCAAGTTGCAGCAGTGAGGACCTGACCAGAAGAAGCCTGGTAATGTTAAAGCCAGTAAAGCAGAGCTGGGTTGCATCAGCTGGGATCTGACCACTGTCTGTACCCTTAAAAATAACCCAAACAACACAGACTCTGCTTGAGCCCTGGTGTGCTTTTTCAGATGGTTCTTGAATTTATTTGACTGGATGCCCAACATGGACCACCTGCTATGTGAATAGAACAAAGAAATGAGCTTGAAGAGTGCTAAAAAACCTGAAGGAAGAGAGGGAGAAAAGCCCAGCATTTGACTGACATCCTTGGTAAGGGGCAACCTTGCTGCATAAACATAGGAAGCAGCCATTCTTTCTAACTTCTCATTTTCATAAGGGTCGTGTCACCAGCTGGCCTGCCAAGCTTGCCTTCCCCCGACAAAAGAAAGACATGCTCCTTGTCAGTATCAGAGGAGCTGGAGGTAGAAATGAGTTTGGTTCTCCAGCCAGACCCTCAGTCGTTAGGGACATATTTTATTATTTGAATACAAAGTCTGGAATAAGCTCAGACTTTTTGTATAACTCGTATGAGTTATTATTAGTACTCCTATTACTTGTCTGTGTTTCTATGTAAAATGCATGTTCCTAATCTTTAGTTCTCTCTTACTGAGACAGTCATTCCCTCAGAGGTGGATAGCAACCAATTCCCTCTGGTCCATACTGCCCACTGTTCATGGTCAGATTTCCAGACCGTGACTAACTAACCCACTGAAAAATATACCTTGACATGCATCTTGGAGGAAATAATACATGTAGAAATAATTCCACTAAGTTTTGGTTGTTCTCCCTCAATAAAATGCAGCTGTTATGCAAACTACAAAATCTGCCTCCTGCATAAGCAGGGGGAAGACCTGCATGGGTCTCACACCAGAGCAGGTGAATGAGAAGAGCTACAGAGTACCTGTTAAATATTTTTAGGTTTTCTGTAAACTTTATCTCCACAGAGTACATTAGGAGTTACAGAGAAGAGGGGAAGGTGCACGTGCTTGTAAGTAAAGGCCAGAGATATCTCATTAGGACTTACAGTCCCAGTGCTTCAGAAAACTTGGAGAACTCTTTGGTCAGGGAAGCAAGATAGAATGATTTTAAGGGCTGTGAATTGCTTGTGCTTTTATATCAGAGGTATTAGTGGAAGTCTCTTTTTGCAACTAATGATAGAAAGCAGGTTATCTGTTTTTATGGCAGAATATATTTTGGTCCAATTGAGCTTTTTTTTTACTATATCTTGTAATAAGCTTGCTCTCTCTGCTTCTAGAGTGCACAAATCATTATATTTATCACTAATATGTGCCGGAGTTGAACATAATTTCTTTATTTTCAACCATTCTCAGTCCTGCTGGAGTTATACTTGGCCTGGACTGAAGCTTGGCTTCCAAGACTCACTCCTTGTAAATGGAAAGGAACCTTCAATACAGGTCTAGATATGAATCTTCTCCTTTGCTCTTCCCCATCCCATTTTCCTCCATGCAAAATCATCTTTGGAGCTTACTGTCGGTTTATGTCTGTGATATTTGGCTGCAATTAAGATTTTTGGGGTTTATTACTTTCTGGAGAAGTGTCTTTCAGCTTAGCAAAAGGAACCTTTCTCTACAGCACCATTACATCTTGGAGAGTGCTCCTCCAGGGATTCTTATTTATAAAAGTCAGTCCTAGACTGGATGGATCATTGTGGGAATGAGAGAAAAGTTTAATGCCATTAAAGTTGCTTTCTCCCTGACAAGATTCCTCTCAAAAGCTATTGTAACTCTCAGCAGCTCTGGTGGTAACAGACCAGGGACTGGCAAAGCAGAAATTTTGGCAGTTTTATGTTGTTATGCCATGTAGAAGCTCTTGGTGTGTCTCTGTAAAATCCATTAGCCTTTACCCTCTGATCCTGCCCTTTTTTCCACCTTGTTTTCTTTTTGTGGGGTATTGGTGTCTCATGTTGCATTCCTGTCTCTCTGCAGGCTCATTCCTGGCTGGTTCCAGTGCAGAAGTTGTAGCTGACCTGTAGTAGGTAACAGCTGAAGAATTGGACTGATGGCAACCTCAGAAAGTTGGACAAAGGGAAATGCAGCCCCCTATACTGTGGGTGGGACAGGATGGATGTAGAGAAAGATGCGTGGGCAAGAAGTACCAGCATCTGGGCTCTCCTGGGAGGCTCAAGCTGACAGGGTATGGGCACACAGCTTGTAAAAGGGATCCTGCTTTGAGGCAAAAAAATGCACGTTTGGTCTTTTGTATGGTGGCCTGAACCAGGGACGGGTTGCCCAGAGAGGCCATGGAATCTCCATCCTGGATTATTCTGCTCCTGCTAGCCCTGACTGTGTGTGGGGTGGGCTGGAGCCTCCTGAGGTCCAGGCTGACCCACTCCACTGCTGCCTGACGTACAGACAGAGCTCACCATGGCACCACTGCTTATTTCTGCAATTTTTTTCCTCTGAGAGTTTTTCTTCCCCAAAATTTATCTCTTGAAATAAAGTCGCTTATAATATTTCCCACTCACAAGGCTTTAACTTGGTAATGCTTTCCTAGAGTATAAAAAGCAGTGGAAGAACTGTATTTTTAAAGGAATCCCCACTTGAGCTACCAATGACACGCTTGCACGCTTGTGAAATGTGGTTGCTCAGAGTGCATTTGTTTGCTGCTGCCAGCCTTGTGGTGATTTTGTGCCCATGTGCCTTCCTGGTGGCTTCCCTGAGGCTCCCTCGGGCACACACAGCATTGACTGCTGCGAAGTTCACCACGGGACTGAAGTGAGAATAATTTTTCAGTCTGAAAGATGGATTCCTGCCTGTCAGAAAGGCCATTCCAGTGTCCAGGGTGCATCCTCTGTGTTAATTGACAGGTGAGGAAATTTAAAGGTTTCTTCACACCCTCCTTGCTGTGGATTTCTTTCAACTAAGCCATTTTATTTCTGTTTCTGAGGGACAGAGGAAAGGTGTTGTATCTTTTGTTTCAAGGCCTTAGGGTTAGAACTTCATCTTTGGCTGCCTTTAGGTTGCTACATCAAAGTAGGCAGTAAGAAATTAAAACCACCAGGATAACATAATAAAAAAGAACAAGCCATTTAGGAAAAAAAAAAAAATCAATATTTTGTCTTTTAGGTCCCCAGTGAGAAATACTTCTGCAGAGAAGACAGAGGGGAAAACCTGAACAATGGGCTTCTCCTGTCCTAATTGCAAGTACAGCAGGCATGTCAAGTGTGAATTTGAGAGACACAGGTAAGGACTGTTTTGTAAACAGGAACAGAGCTGCTGAAACAGAAGGACAATAGCTAAGGATCAACCTGTAGCTAAATCTACCTCCAAGAAACCTTATTTGAGGAAGTAGTTATAATTCTAGATCAATGTATCTTTGTTTTATCTCCTGCTGGATGCCCTTGCTGCATTTTATATGAAGCTTGATTGTATAAATGGGTGTCATGTTTTGTAAATACTTCCAGGTTTGGGAAAAATTTGTGGGGGAATGGCTGACATTTGTATGTCACTTGGATGGTGTAAAAAAGCAGCTGCTGGTCTTCTAAGCTGATGCAACTGGACCTGCCCTGGACCTGACCAGAGCAAGGGTCTTTGGGGCCATGAGAGAGTGTTAAAATCTCACTGGGCTTCTTTGTCCGCAGATTGTTTAGTCTCCAGAGGCAGAGCAAGCAGTCACATTTTGAAACACCCATGTGTTTGGGTTTAGGGGCATCTTTCCTACCCATTTAGTGAATATAGCCACTCTTCTTTATTGACATTATGGAGTGAAAAGTGACTGCTCCAGCAGCCAAAATAAATTAAACCTACCTTGTTAGGCTCGTCACCTCTGAGCATTAAAAGCTTGAAACACACTCCGGGCAGCAAGTCGTTAAATATACGGGGAAAAGGTGCAGAGGTTAAAGAATATTCAGATAAGTTAGATACATGCAAGTCAGCAGGGCCTCATGAAATTCACCCTGGAGTACTGCAGGTACTAGCTGAGGTGATCTCTGAACTATTAGCAATTATCTCTGAGAGCTTGTGGAGGATGAGTGAGGTCCCGGCGGATGGGAGAAAGGCAAACACAGAACCTATCTTTGAAAAGGGGAAATAGGAAGACCCAGGGAATCACAGGCCAGTCAGCCTGGCTTTGATACTGAGAAAAATGCAGGAGCAAATTATTGAACAATCAATTTGTAAACACCTAGAGGAAAATAAGGTGATAAGAAACAGCCTACATGGGTTTGTCAAGAACAAATCACATCAAAGCAATCTCATTTCCTTCTTTGACAGAGTAACTGGCCCAGTGGATAAGGAGGAAGAAGCAGATGTGATAGATCTTGACTTTAGTGAGGTTTTTGACACACATCCACATGACATTTTCATAAGTAAACAGGAGAAATATGGCTTAGATGAAGTTATTATGTGATGGGTGCAAAACTGAAAAATTTGGCTTATCAGTAAAGCAGTTATCAATGGTTTGTTGTCAGACTGGGAAAACATATCAAATAAGATACCACAGAGGACTGTCTTAGGTCCAGTATTATTCAATATTTTCGGCTTTGATGATAGAATATGTAGAAACCTTTAAAAAATTGCATATGATTCTGAACTAGGAGGGGTTGCAAACACTTTGCAGGACAGGATTTGAATACAAAATGGGCTTGATAAATTGAAGAAAGTGTCTGAAATCAATAGGATGAAATTCAATAAAGAAAGACAAGTGCAATGTATTACTTTTGGGGAAGGAAAAATCAAATGCACAAGTATTAAATGGGAAACAACTAGTTTGAGAGCAGTTTTCATAAAAGAGGCTTAGCACAGAGCACAAGCAAAATGAAATCCAGAAATGTGAAGATGTGTGAAGAGTAAATTCCATGATTGTATGAATTAATAGCAATATTGTGAATAACTGGGAAATAATTATCTAGTTCTGCCCTGAGTGGTGGAGCCTGACCCAGGAATATTACATCTGTGTCCAACAGTAATGGCGCATTTTGAAAATCATTCTCCTTTAAAATGGAGAAAGAACAAAGCCTAGAAAAAAACTTCTATAAGGAAAAGCTAAATTAACTGAGTATGGGCTTTTTTCTTAGGAAAAGGTGTAATGCATCTAAAGTATGCAAAACACTATTAAAAATGTTGTAAAGAAAAGGACACTCGCCTGCTTTCCCTGTTTTAAATGCTGTAAAAAAAAAGAAAAAGAGGGATGGAATAAGCTAAATGAGCTAAAGCAGATAGAACTCAGAGAGATGTTCTGGCTATGGGGATGATACTACCCTGGAATAGGGTTTCTGAGGATATTCTGGAATCCTTGTTTCAAGTCCTAAAAATGGGTCAGACAGACATCTGTCTGTGATGTGAAACAGATGTCCTCTGGAGGATACTCCTACTTTTACATTTCTACAGTAATTCATACTCCTCAGCCAAGAGAAAAGCTCACATGAACAAGATAAGCAAGAATTACATGCATAGATATAAATTTCCTCCCAGACTCCCACTTTTCCCCTGCAAACTTCTTTCTTTGGATCTATGTACACTTATCACACAATCCTCTGTTCTCCTTTTCACCTGTCTTTGCCTTGAAACAGAGGGAAGAGTTGCAAGTCATTCCATAATTCTATGAAAGATTATGAAGCTAGACAGGGCTGCCTTCTATCCAAACATGCAATCATGCATGTTAGTTTTCCTGGGATCGTTGCTGGTGCAAAATCAAGACCAAAAGACTTAAAAAAAACCCAGAACCCCCCCAAACCTTTTTGATGTTATCTGCTGTAAGCTGCTCTAAGAAGTGCTCTGTTCTTTTCCTCTTTTTGTTTTTGATGCAGATACACAGTCAGAAAATGGAGGTTTATGAACATGCCTTCTCCCTTTTGATGATAGACATGGGACAAATTGGATGGGTTTTTTATGATGTTTTATTGGCATGATTTTGAACTGGTGTGTTATTTATGGGATCATCCTAGACAGAAAGCAACAAACTCTCTGTATCTTGTTTCTGTGTGAGCCACATGCATCCCGAAACATAACCTTAAAATATACAGTGAAAAGTAGGATCTTCATTTAGGGCTGCTAGGCCAGAAATCTTAGTCATCAAGTGTTGTTTTGTGTGAAGACTATGAGAAAAAAAAGCCACTTCTAAATGACTGCTCTAAACTAACATATTTAACTGCAATATTTGCACTCTGCATTGTGGGGGATGCTACACTCAAAGAGCAGAATGTCTCTTCTCCTTGATGTGCTTGGCTTTGTGACGATACCTGCACAAAATAAATTTGTGAAACTCTTTTTTAAAAGCTACAAGGCTGTGCTCACTAGTAAAGAAGCGCTTGCCTTGCTGTGAAACTTGGATTCTTTCCTTTGTATCTTTGTGAAGCCTTTCCAGGTGCAGTAACCAGGGATGTTCCATTTTGTGTACGTGTTGTTGGGATGAATGTATTTGCTCCCAAATCTGGGACTTGGACTGCCTCCCAAATGTGGAGGATTAGGAACAAAAATTTATGTATTTGAGGGGGGGCGTTTATTTGCCAGGCGAACTGTGTTTGAGTGGGATCAGCTCTCAGCTCCTTGGGAAGGGTTTGTCCAGGCAGTATGGGAAGTGCATCCAGAGGGAGCCAGGTCAGCTGGAGCCAGGATCATGCTAAGGCTGCATTCGTGTGATGCTGTGCTTCATGGGTATAGACATTCCTGCCAAGGTTAACAGTGTTACCAACCTTCCTTTTCTCTGTTTTGCTCTGGCTCTGTTTGACTCACATTTTTAACTTCCATGCTTTAGTTTTACCTGTTTTTAAAGTCTCATATTACCCTTTTGCAACTGAGTGTTTGTCAAAACTGAGCCCCCCAGGATCTACTACAGTGCCAGCAATATTTTGTACACCAGTAGAGTCTTGCTAAAAGACTATTTTGAGACTTTACTGATAGTGTGAAGAAAAATATACTCATAATAGTGACCCCTGCATGCAGTATGGTTGAACTGATAGGAAGATGCACCACTACTCACATTTATGGTGAGATCTACAGTACATAACTTTTAAGAGGGAATTCTGGAGCAGAAGGTTTTAGGAGGTCACTGGTAATACTGTCATTAACTTGACAGTGAGAAGATAGAACCATATTTAGAGCCACTTTTACCCCTGTTTTCTGTAATATAATAGTTTTTGAGCTTTCATTAGCTACCACAAATGAAAGATTTGTGGTAGTATGGAACCAAGTGGGTTCTTCTTATCACTTGCAAGAGGTCTTATTAAACATAAAGTAAAATAAAGCTTCCTGGATCTAAATATAGGCAGGACTAAATTGGCAGATTTCAGCCAGCATGGCTGCTTAGTAATGGAGATAATGCTGAGTGAACTTTATAGAAGGGGAACAAAACCTAAATAAAAAAAAAATCTTATCTGAAATGCTGCCAAAAATTAATGCCTCTTTTCCCCTCTATGAAACAAGGTTGTCTTTGTTTTCCACCTCAACCAGCTAGAGACATCTCATTGAAAGACTTTTTCCCCAGTCTGAAACATATCCACAGCCTTTTCCATGCTAAAATTATCAACTATACAAGTTGTGTCATGACAGACAGGAAAAAAACCTACCAAACCCTGGTCTAAGACAAGATCAATTCCTGACCATATTTCTATTTTTTATTTTTTTTTTTAAAGAATCGATTTGGATTCACAAAATAACTCATCCAGGAAGCAGTAACCTCTAGGTAATCAGCTAGTCAAGCAGCATAGAGGACACCCATCACAGGCATTGTGTGTCTTTAATTTTAGGGGTGATGCTGGTTGAGAGGAAAGATGGGCCAGGAGAGTTTAAGTCAATTTTTGAAGCCTCTGAAATGAGCTTGCTGAGGCTGAGTCTTTGCTTGAATTTCTCACCTGTGTCCCCTCAACTCAAGCCTTCAGGCTGAGCTCTGTGTTGTCCTGGAGGGGAGCACCTTGGAGGGGCTGGATGAGCACAGCCACCCTTCGACTGGGACTCAGAGTGGCTCTGCCCATTTCCAGTGACCCTCTGATCCCATTCCCCAAGCCCTGAGCGGAGAGATGGTGTCTTCTGCAGATTTCTGGCTGTGCCAAATTACTGCAACACAAAAAACAAGAGGGGATACTCATGCAGGTGTTGCAAGGTCATGCATGGAAAAAAAGACCCCAGTGGGCACAAACTCAGATTGTTGCTTGCTTACCAGCATTGCTTAATTCAATTACATCCACTGAACTTACTTCATCTGTAACAGCAGATTTTGTGGAGAGGTATGGCCCACCTGTGACACATATATAAATATATACATGTATATATTTATACACTATCATGGTGATAAATTTTAATGAGAGCCTCATCATGACCAGCTGGTGTTGTTTGAAACAAATTACATTAATAATGCATCTGAGTTTTCAGCATAAAACCAAATAATGAGAGTTGTAAAGCTGCAGCAGAATGTGGAGTCAACAGTTTAGTGGGCTGGCACTCCCACCTTAGGCAAGGCTCTGAATCTGCCTCCTTCTGTAGGATGAGGTTTAACCCTCCCTCCTCTACACCCCGCTGGGATGTCACAGGGGTGCACTCTCCTGGCACTGAGGACAAATGCTGAGATATCTGACAGCGAGGCCTGTATTAACACTTCAGGTAGCACGTCTATTTTGGGGCCAGCAGGCTGACAGCTCTCTGCTATGTGATACTTCTGTTCTCTGTCTCCCTGCTTTGGTGTGCTCTGGGTCCTGCTTTTGCTGCCCTGTGCTGCGTGGGAGAGGTGATGGAACTCACAGCACTCCTCTCCTTCTGCTGGCCTGCAGTGGTGGAGGGGGAAAGGCAGAATGTGTTTTCAATGTGCTGCCTCAGCCAGGGTCCAAGCGGTCCAAGGAGGCACTGGGACAGAGATTTACATCATACTAACAGTGTTGTTTCCGTGGTGGAAAAGCTCTATTCCTGGTGATGTGGAGCACAGGGACCTTAATGTGGGACTAGAATGCAATAGCACCTCTGTGCTGTACACTTCTCGCCCAACGTTGGAGTAAACCTCCACCAGGATGGAAGGAATTCACCACTCTTCTTGTTAAATATTCTCAGTACATGTATTTAAGGTGTGCTAGAATGTCTTCCTTGCCTCTCTGTGACTTCTGAACTGAAGGTCAGCACGAACTCTTTGGTGCTCCCTTTGTATTTCTCATTTTGAGGGCAGGCAGCTCCCCTTACAAGCTCCACTTTCTGCCTGGCTACCCAGATCCCATCAGGAAGATATAATTAAAGGCAAATGTGAGTCTCAATATCTGCACAGACACAGAGATGTCCATGCCTGGGACTCTTGGTAAATAGTCTAAGTATTTACTTAAGTAAATAAGTGCACTCTAAGTGTAGAGTTTCTCTATACATATTCTATTCTCCATAACCTCTCTTTTATTCAGTCACTCTTGTCTGTCTTGACACTTAACTCTGTGAATGTTTTCTTTGCTTTCTAAATCATGATTAATTAAAGGACTTATTGGTTTTTTGGTTTTCCACAGTACCTTCTTCCTTTTCTTTTTTCCTGGGGCTAATCTTCAATTAATAAAGAATTGTGAGCATATAAATAAAAAAATAGTGTATGTTTTTCTTGCAATAAATCTGATCATTCCTCATACTGCTGTTCAGTGTATTTCCCCTAAGGTATGCTGAATTTGATCAAATCACCACATCACTGGAATGTTGAGTGTTACTCATTTGTGTGCTAATTACTCTTAATCTGGGCCCTTTTAAAAAGGTCGTCAATTAGACTTTATTGAATTGTCAGCCTGTAGCAGCGAAGGGAATCTGGTAGCTGGTGTAATGATGTCACAGATGGCTAAATACTCTGTAGTCTGAAGGGAAAAATGAATTAAATATAAGTTCAAGTTACACAATGTGGTGTGAAAATGTGGGAGCCAGGCCTTTTGTGGAGAAAACTACTGTTCACAGCTGATTGAAGCTGACTCTAAAGACCTCTTTTATGGCACCCTCTGGAAAGAGCTATGAATAAATGACCCTTTCTCATCTTATTCCCAAGGTTCATCTTGAAATAGGTCTCTTCTGCGTGGAGCAGGTCTTCTGCCTTTTTTAAGAACCTCTCAAGGCCACCTTGCTGCTGCTTGTTTTCCTTCACTGGAGGTTGGGCCACAAAGATGAAAACCTGTAGCATGAATTGCTCAATACCCACCAGTTCTAAACTTTAACCTTATCTCAGCCTGGAATTTTTGCAGGTGTGTTGAGGACCTGGAAGTAAGTGAATCTATATTTTATAAGCCAGTCTTTTCATGGATTTGCTGTATGTTACTCCTGTCAGTGTCTCCGGAAAGAATAGGTGAGCAATTTTTTGTTTTCACAGATTTTTTTTGGTAAGCAATTTGGTCTGAGGAAAATTTTGAATGAAGAACATTGCAACCAGAAGATAAATGGCAATCAATACTTGATTCAACATAAGGTATGCCTGAAATTGTACTTACCTGTGCACAAGCACAATAATGAGCAAAATTTGGAAATAAAAAGAGATTTTTAAGCTTCTGATAGTGAGTTTCTTTTGTTATTTGACCTCATTTATTATTGGATATGTAATTTCCACTGCACATTTAACTTACATACTTATTAGTCTTATCCAATTAAGTAACAGAAATTCATACCCCTTTTATTCGTGATATTACACATTTGGAAAGTATTGAGAAATGCCATAGAAAGCAGATGTACTCATTATCCTGATCAGAAAACAGGGCAAAATGACCAGTCAATTATGTGTGTACCTTACAGATCCCATTAATGGGTGCAATTTAGTTAGTCCTGAGGTAAAGATTTTTCAGATCTTTTTGGCTGCATGGGAAGAGAGGGCAAATCTAATTTTAAAAGTTGCCACCTTTTCTAAAGTGTACTTGAAACTTTGAGAACTGAGAAATTCAAATGAAGGGCAGGCATGGTTCCTGTGCTTTTTTTTATTTTTATTTTTTCTCCTTATTCAAATACAATCTGTATGGGATTGGAGAGAAAGAGCCAGAAGCTATCTTCAGAAGGGACAGAAGATTTCCAAACAAGGCAACTGAGCTAGCAGAGAACAACATACTGTACTTGTAAAAACTTTCTGTGGCTCTGTGAGCAGGGAAGAAGGAGCAGCAGTGGTGTTGGTAGCCTGTAAAGATGAAACCCCAGGGTTCTCTCCTGTGCACACATTTGGCTGGCTATGCTCTGGATCATAACCTCCTTGGAGGATCCAGTATTACATTCAGGAGCCCCTGATCTCTGCTGAGTTCACTAATTGACACACATATGTCACCCACCATTATCTCCCAGCAGAGATTTTTTGTTAACAATTGTATGGGATACTGGAGGCTGGTGTGTGGGGATGGCTGGAATATCTTTGTGTAGGAAGCACTGGGGAGTCCTGACTCTTTTTTCACGTTGATCACTGTGAAGTCTGGAATTTCCTGTTTTCTTTTAAGTTTAGGATGGATTCTGATTCCTTTCACTTTACTCCTGAGCTGAATAGTACCTTGTTCCAAAAGTAGTCCTGTTGGTTCAAAGGGATCATTCATTGGTGGGAAGGTACCATCGAACACAACTAAAAACCTTGGAAGCTAGTCCTTAAATCAAATTTGCTAATTGAACTTTATGTGTGTATTTGTGTGAATGTCTGTTTTTCAGCTGTTTTTTTACAAGGGGCTGTAGTTTGCTCTTTTAGACTTCACTGAAACCTTTCATTTCCAGTGTTACTGTTAGGTCGCAAAGCTTCATAATGTTCTTCATTGTTGTTGTTTGTTTCATGCACTGAATTAGATATTAATTCTCTCTCAGCTTCTCTTGCATGTGCTACTAAAATTATATTCTCCATTTAATGTATTCCGTGGTATGTGTGTCTCATCAAATGTGACAGATTGGGGTGATTTTGTCAATAATTCATATTTGATATCAAATAGAACAAAGTTAAGAGGGAATTGCAAGGTAATATAATCCCTGTCTCTTTTAAATGGATGAAGCTGGACTAAAATTGATGTCTTGGACCAGGACACTTAACATTCAAAAGCCAAACCTACCAGCACAGGGAGTAATAGCTGCTTGTTTGGAAGTAATATGGGAAGCCAAGATAGAGGATAGCAGTTGACATCTTCAAAAGAAGTCCTATGGGCCTCACTTTTCGGAGGTGAGGAAGCAACCAGAGATCTTATCAAATTCCACTGGAGTCCCAGGTGCTCAATACCTCTGAATTTCAAGCAGTTAAGTAGGGCATACAAACTGGGATGCTGCAAGCTGACAACAGTTGAGGCTGATCCACTTGAAGGTGCTGCTAAAGCAGTTGCTGAGGAACTGAAGGTCAAAAAGGAAAACACTGTAATTAGTTTTGTGCATGCCAAAGACCCTTCAAGAATCTTTGGCTTCTCTGATAGAGTCCGAGATTATTTGATTAATATAGAGAAATAGCAGTCAGGAGGGTTTGTTTGTTTGTTTGTTTGTTTGTTTTGTGTGTTTGTTTGTTTGTTTTGTGTGTGGTTTTTGTTGTTGTTGTTGTTTTTTGTTGTTTTGTTGTTTTTTGGGGGGTTTTTTAAGGCAGCTCTAAATGGTTGGATGCTGTTTCTGCTCTGTTTGGGAGAGGAAGTCTCCCTGCTCTATGCCAAGAGTTTGCTCCATGATGCCTGATGGAAAGCAGGGACTCCTGCTGGGCTGTGCAGGCTTTCAGTGAAGCAGCTGCTCTTCAGAAAGGGGACAGCTGAAATTTCACATGGGTGTTGTGTGTGCAGTTCGACCTCCAGTGCTTCACCAGGCATCTTTTTTCCTGCTACAGTTGGTCTTTCTTCCACAGGCATTTGCTAGATGTCTTCTCTTGCTGTTTTGGTCCATAAGACTGAGATATGGAAAGGTACTCTTGAATGTTTCTGAGAATCAGAAATGTTTTGTAATCCCCTGGAGACCTGGAAAAACATAATTTTATTGCAGTAGAAGAAGTAGCAAAAGTCTCTTTGAAATCCCATGCGGCCAGTGTCTGCCCACGAGGAACTGTCTGATACTGCAAGTTTCTTCCTAATCTCCTGTGGGATCCTTCTGCTGTGTCTGCAGTGTTCTGCATTTCATGACGCCCATCTTTTGTAAATGAAAATGTTCTGCAGTTTCCTGTGGAATTGTCTGTTGAGGAAGTTATGCTATCACAAAAATCACCTTGAGATTTTCAAACCTGTAAAGTTCTGGGCTCATGGACTTTTCCCAGCTCCCTGTTTTCCTCAGCCAGGCTAAGAACAATTGTCCCTCCTCTCCAGCTGAGGCACCCTCCCCTGGACTAGGACTTCTTTGCCAAGGCCTCTCGGGGGCTGATTTATGTGCTGACAAAAGCAACCACGTGTAAGGAAGAAGTTTGTATCCCAAGCCTTTCTGTGGGCTGGAGATTCCTGCTGCACAGATACTGCTCAAGAAGATGTTGTGTGATTCAACTGCAGGAGTCTCAGAGGTAAAGGAAAGCAAAAATCTGGCTGGGACAATTGAATGTGGTGCTGTGTGGCCACAGAGAGGAAGTTCTAAGCTTTCATGCCTTTGAGTCTTGTTGATAAGATAGGACACTACAGAGAAAATATGGTAAGAATAGGGTGGCTGCCTCATTCTTCAATTAAGATAAGTCTGACCCAAAATGAAGCACCCATCACCTGTTACAGATAAATTTACCCTGCTGTTCATGCAATATTCCCCTTGCTAAATGTGTTGCAGAGGTGATGAAGCCACATGCTTCAGTGAGGCTGGTGTTGGTTGAAGGTTTTTCTCCTCAAGGGTGCAGAATTTGCGAAGGGAAGATGAAAACAAGGAGTGGTGGTAACCAATGATCAGGGTGTCCAAGAATGTCAGGGTCTCTTGCCCATGTGGGAAAATCAGAAACACACCCACCAATTCCCTCAAATGTACTGTCAAAGACACCAGTCTATTTTAGAAAACAAACACTTGACTCAGAATTGCAGCTCGGTGCTTAGTCTGTGTTACCCTCATGGTGGATTTACTTAACAACTCACAGTTAATTTGGCCTGATTCTTCTTTCTTTTGTAGTTTTAGGTCAGCAGTTATTTGTACAAACTTTATAGGATTATACTTATAAAAAACTCTATTTGTTCTAGTTTCAATGAGGGTAAACTGTGTATCTGCAGTAAAGCAAGCATTGGGTTTTTGATTCTTATTTTGAAGTTGAGTTTGATGGAAACAACTACTTGCTGTTATTCACAACACTTTCACTTAGGACAAAAAATTAGAGTGAAATTGGAGAAGAGGGTTATAATCTGACTGTAGTGAGGAAAACAAACACTTCATTTTGAGTGACCTGGAATGGGGTTAAAAAAAAAAGGAAAATTCTGGGTAAGGATTCTAGTCACCAGGTAACAGAAATGCCTGAAACCAGGCATCTACAGGCTTTTATGAAAGCATTTTCTTTGTGTTCCAGTGTAGAAGAATAATAATTTGAAACACAGGAAGTTGCCATGGAACAAAATCATCACCCACTGATGAGCTTTATTGTCTCATAATGTGTCAACCTACAAAGAGTCACAGCAAATGGTCAAGATATTCTCTGTGGTGACGGGCCAAGACCATGGCACTGTCTTATGACTTACTCAAAAGGTGCAATAATAAACATCTCTTCTGCCTGTCATTTTCTATTTCACTGTGTTTACCCCAAAAAGAGGATAACTTTTCAGAAAAGAACGAAAAGTTGCAAACAAGAACAAAAAATATTTTCCCAGGGTAGAATATTCTGTTATATAACACACCAGAAGGATTACTGTGTACTGGAAGTGAAAAACACACTTGAAGAGCAAGATGAAAACAAAACTCTAAAGAAGTGAGTTTTGAATGTATCCTTAATGCAAACTGAGAAAAGTGAAGTTAGAGAATGTAGATGACACACCAGTCATGGCACTCTCCTTGCAGTTTTAAATGTCATGTGCTGTAGGCACTTTTTTGCTCCACCAATCCACACGAGAATCTCAACTCCTCTCTTCCCCCTGACCATCAGCCTGCAGCCTATGGTCAAAGCACATTGTTCTGCTTTCCATTCTCACAGTTTTACCTCTTCTGTGGTTCCAGACCAACTAAACAGACTCTTTTTCTTTGCAATCTGGAAATCCAAAAATCTCAGCCTAATCTTTCTGCTTCTGATACCTTCCAAGTTTTGATGAGATTGTTTTATCTCTTGCTGTTATTAAAGAGCAGGTCAATGCTGCTCCACTTATTCTGTAGATTTTTACTACTCTGTGGATGTCAGGAATATTCTTTTTATCTTCTCTTTTGAATCCCCTGTTAATCATATCATGATGCACCTTTTTCAAATCTATAGTTTTATTGAATGGTGTTTTTAATCTTTGCAGAACTCCTAACTAGTCACATCCATAAAGAAATGAAAAAAACCCTGGTATTCACATCACCTGATGTGGTTGGTTTTCTGGGCTCTGCAAAGATTAAAAACACAGTAAGACTTGAGAGTATCCTAGAGGGAATATAGAGGTTGCTATTAATATGTTCTTCTTTTGAACAGAACTGATCTGAGGGTTTGGAAATAGAGGAAAAGTGACTGTTTGAAGGAATAGGCAAGGTTGAGATTTTAGATGCATGTGTTACAGTGAGAAGAAATTAAGAGGGCCAATGCTGAAGCTGCTTGTGGGTTCATCCTCATTTCCATATGCTCTGATGGGCCACTCCCTGTGGCAGGATTGCAGTGAAATGGGGTGGTGTCAGTGGTGGGATGGCTCCTCATGTGGTCATGGGGAGTGCTCTGTGGGAGCCAGGCAGGTCACTGAGGAGGTTTTACAGGCTTGTTCCTGGCCAGGACAGTTCTTTGTGCCCCTGCTCTGGAGTGGCAGCTCCATGCTGCTGTTGCCAATGCTGATGTTGGCTGCTGGCGAGGAGGGGCTGCAGCCCTCCCCCTCTTTGACACAGCCGCTTGGCCACTTTCTATGACATTCAGACCAGTAATAACCTTCTTTTTTTCTCATATCTCCGTTGCCTGATCTTTATCAGCCGTGGGTATATCCCAGTCCTTCTGCAGGAGATGTCAGCGCAGAGTTCCAAAGGCTCCACAGAAAAATGGGAGAAGGGGGAGGAGGGACAGAGAAGATACCAGGCAGGAGTGGACGTGGTGGCAAGCAGAGAGGAGAGGAGGAAGGGAGAGGGACAGGAAGGGGATAAGCTCTTTAAAGAAAGAAAGGGCGGGATGGAAACACGGCAAGGACAAAGAGCATTCCTGTCGGGAATCCTGGGGTCTCTCTTCAGGTCCGGGCACAGATTTGTCATGCAGCCTTTGGAAAGTCATGTCACGTTCCTGCCTGCAATGTGTCCTCAGGAGCCTGGAATGTGAGCTTAGCTGCTTATTATTGGACTCCTTATTTACAAAGCTAGGAGGGCCTGTTTTGATCTTTTATTCCAACTCTTTTTGCAGTGTATGTGGTTGAACTTGCTAAAATTAATTCCTGCTTAACCTGCAGCCTGTCTTCTAAGGAAAAAACTCCAGAATTTATGGGGAAAATTCAGTGCAAATCTTTAAATCTCAGTTTGGTGTGTTTGCCTAGCAGTTAATCTCCCTGCTTTTATCATTTTTTTCCCCTCCTCTAAATTGCTTTACCTTCAACTTCAGTAGATATTAAACCTCGATGCCTCTTTGTCTTTAGACTGAAACCTCCCTCGATTACCAAATTTTCACCCCTTCATAATTGGTTGTAATCTCTAATTAATTCATCCTCTCTTCGCGTGTCTCTCCACAGAGAAAGACTTGATTTATTTAAGCCACCAGGCGCCTTTCCCGGGCGCTTTTAATTGTCCTCGCAGCTCCTCTCTGGTGGAGGAGCCGCTTCCAGCGGGAGCGGGCCGGGATCAGCGCACCTCACAAAGAGCACAAAGCCCTGCTTGTGGGCAGGAAATCCTTTGTGGCCGGCTCCCGTCCTCCTGCTTCGCCAGGCAGGCGTGACCGCGGCTGCAAGGCAGCGGGAATTGCCTCTCCTTGCCTCCCCTTCCCTTCCCGGCCTCTGGAGCGTGCGCCCGCATCTCCCCGGGAGCGGCTGCGAGCATCCTCGGGATGCTCCTTTGTCCCAGATGGTTCCAGGAAGCGCTTCGCCGTCCTGAGGATGGAAGCTCGCTCTTCACAGCAGCGCTGGTTGCCTTTGTTCGGTCCTGTGTGTTTAAACATTGCCCTGCAGTTGTTTCCCACACACTTTTTTTTTTTAAATTATTTCCATACATCTGCTGATGTTGGAAAAAATAATGCAAAGATTTGTTAGATTCCCTCTGTTTTGTTTTGGGCTCTTTCTTTCTTTTTCTTTCTGTTGTTTTTTTTTTCCTTCCCTCCCTTTTTTTTTTCCTTTTTGTTCCTGAAGTCTGAAACAACATACATAAACACACACACACACACACACACACACACACACACACACACACACACACACAAATAGAATAGTGGATACTAGTAGCTATTAAATAGCCCAAATTACAAGAAGTCTGGAACCAAACCCTGGAATCAGAACAATGCAAGGCTCCATGGGAGCTGAGGCTGGACCTGAGTCCAAATCCACATGCTGTGGTTTGCTCTCTTACATGATGGTCCAAGCCAGAAGAGTAATTCAGGGCAGAATGGAGCACCACCAAAATTGGGATCTGGGTCTGAATTTTGCAGTGCAGACCCATTGACAACTGGCAGTGACAAAATGCACTTGTAAAGGAGCAAATTATGTGGGTGAAGCATATTGCCAATGAAAAAATAAAACACCAATACAAAGCTGCAGGGGAAAAATACAATTCCAGCCTAATTGTCAGGGCTGATCTGGAGTCGTTGACTGGCAGGAGTGATTTTACTCATGTGCCTTAGATATTTCAAACACCCTGCACCTTGCTCTCCTCTTGCAGTTTTTACATCTCTGTGACTCTGCTGATTTCAGTGACTATTTACAATTTACACCACTTTAAATGGTGAGAGAATGTCTTCTGACATTACCAGTGTTTGATCTGTGTCTAATAAAGCAGATTTAGGAAAAAAGAAAACCAAACTGGTTTGCATACAGAGGTATACATAAAAATATACTTCACAGTCCAAGTAAACATGAAAAGGCTGCCAAGTCTGCCTGTATAAATCTCATTATTTTCAACATTTAATTAAAAAAGAGAAGTGTCCACATGCCTTATTAGGAAGGGAGGGAAAGGTTAGATGATTTTAACATTTTCAGAACAACCAATGATATAGAAATATATGTTCCAAAACAAAAATATTAACATCTGTGATCCATTTAAAAGAAATGTAATTGATTTTCACTTTAATTGTCATTCCAGAACAGAACAATGGGTTGTTTTGTTTTTTTACCACTGCTATAGATAAAAATTTTGGTTTTACTGACTTTTTTTTTTCAAAGAAAAAAGTCAAAACATTAAAAACAATGTCCATTATTCAATTAATGGGCAAATAATATAGTTTGTAAAATGTAGGCATCAGGAATAAATAATAAAATTCATTGCAAATAACAGGTTTTGCTGCTTTTCTATTCACAACTGACTTGTGAGCTGATCAATGTTTCTGAGAACATATTTCACCCTCAAGTTTGCCAGTAAGCATGGTGAGAAAAATTTTCTAAGACTTTTCCCTCTGTGTATCTGTTGTAAGTCTTTACAAGCTTGGTCTGTTTGGGAGATTCTGGTTTTTTTTTTAATTCCACAATTTGAATCTGGATCCTTCCTGCCATAAAGTTCATTAAAAGTTCATTCAGTCAGTTACTTCAGCAATGGGACGCAATTTCCAAAGCCTCTGTGCTGTGAAGTTCTGACAATTTTGCCAGTTAAATCCCTTTGTATGTGCCTGTTCACAGCATTTCATAACACACTTTCAATGGCAGATGCTCTGATTTAATTATTAGCTCAAACTCCAGATAGTTCTATTTTCTTGCTTGATAATTTTAAAGACTTATTGTCTATTAATTTTTAATAAATTAATTCCTTGTAATATCAAGTATTTTTCTAGCAATTTGCTTTTGAAGGTGTTTAGACACTTGCCTATACTTCTGATGGATTTCCAGACTTCACACCCATATGCTAAGGTAGGAATAACATCTGAAGTTAAAAAAAAAAAGTTTTTTAAACCTGAAATCATAGGCTATTCGTAATCAAATTTTGAGTAAGCAACAAGCTGCAGTTTTCCCCATGCTAAACTCATGATGCTGTTTTCCTTTTGGAGATCCTTGCTAGCCTCCTCATTGCTGTCAAACACAGGAAACAAATTAATTGCTCTTTTAAACATAGACATACCTGGGAGTGGCCAAGGTTCTAATTAGATAAGTGGTTTTTCCTGCCTGATTATTTAGCCCATAAGTTTTTGTGATCCCTTGTTTTCAGGTTCACCGAGTTATCACTTTGGACAGCTTTTTGCTAACTCAGTAGCATGAAGCTGAACAAAGTCATGCTGATATTTCATCTGTTTATGCTTTTTTTTAATCCTGGTGAAACCCCTCAAATTTCATGCTTCAGTCTCTAATCAGAAAGATGACAACGAATGAATGACTAATAAGACAAGTTTACTGCCTACTTCAAACACCCACAAAATTAAGAAAAAACAGGGTGTGTTAATTTGTGCATGAGGCAGATTTTGTGTTGAGAGAAAAACTTGGCTGTGTTTGTATGTGTCAGGTGTTTGTATGGATGCCAAGGAGCACAGTAAACACAGATAAAATGATATAAAGCACTCAGTCATGGAAAGGTGTTGCTATTTAGTTTCTGTCCATCCCATTGGGGAGTGTGTGAACCTGGAGCAGCAACCAGGATTTCCCTGTGCCAGGTGTGCAAGGTGTTGGAAACTCTGGCTTTGCACAGAAGCTGGGCCCTGTATGGTACCTGAACACCTCGTGCTCCTCAGTCCACGTATTCTTTGTGCATCCTCTACTGTTCATTAGACAATACTGCAAACAAAACACCCAATCAAATAAAAGTGTTTCAAAAGCATAAAATAATTACAGGAACAAGGGGGTGTTTGCCAGTGGAGCAGCTGGAGTATTTGACCAGCCAAACATACCTGTTGCTGTCAAGGCTGCACGAGAAGAATGGACTCTCAGACCACTGCAGCAGCACCTGTGATGTAAAGCAAGGTGGGTATTCTGATAATTAGCTGAGCACCCCAGTTTGGCAGGAATGGGCAGATCCATTGCAGGGTAATTTAGCAGAGTCATGCTAGAGTCAATGGAGATGCAGCAAATTACAGCAGCCAGAGGTCTGAAGTTATAGCCCTTGCTAAGGGACAATTTTCCTGTTTCTGGATACTTTAATCATGCAGAGTCAATGTGACCGAAATTTCAGCTTTTGGTACAATTTGTGTGGTAAGTTCTAATGCTGCTTTTTAGCATGATGCCTGGAGACTTCGCTCAGATGTGGTGCCCTTCAAGGAATTACAGCTGAGTTGAGGTATGTGCAGTCTCCATGTGCCTAAGGAAACCATCTTTCTGCTTTGTAGCACCACAATTGTTTGCCAGGCAGAAAGCGATTCTTTGCACGAGCATAACATTTTTATTCTTTGTTTAAATAACAAAGCAAATAATTGTATCTCCTTACAATGAAAGTATCTTAGCTCACTTAATTCTAGATATCTAAATCTGAGCTAAGCATCTGGATTGCTTTTTATAGGTGATGGAAAGGAATAAATCTTTCTAGGGCATAAGCCAGTGACCTACTTGAGATGTCTATCTGAGGATGAGATGTTCTGTGGGTTAAAAATGCCTGTTAGAAGAGACCACGTTATTGCCTCCGGTAGTGATGTCTTCAGCTTTATTTTTCCAACATTGAGATGATTTTCCGTCTTCTCAAAATTTCTGAGGAGCAGGGTCACACTCATGTCCTCCTCCTCATCCCTTCTGATTGTATAGATCTACAGCTGCTACAGCTTGATGCAGTTGTGAATCTGCAGCAGACACATAAATCCACGGTGATGTGGTCAGCACAGGCACAGAGCCATTTCATGAGCCTGGACACAGCTTTGGGCACTGCTGACACAGCCATTCCTTCCCTTTCCACTGTCTTTGGCACTAGCTGTCCACTGACCCAGCAGGTTAGGTTTGCATCTCAAAATACCTCTGTGTGACTGCCCTTGATAAGACTGGAATGTCTTAAGAGTGAGGAGAATTTTTTTTTTNTAAGTCTTTTGCTCTCCTGACATGGTATAAAAGCACAGCACTTCAAAAAAAGACATGGAGACTTGTGTATGCAACAAGCCCAAGGGAGTGTGCTGTTAAAGTTTGTCAATATTATGAGTCTGATGCAAGAGTTCCATCTCTCCTTGCTGCAGCCTGCTGGGCTGATTAGTATCCTTC
>VWZS01009286.1:116277-127547 GCA_013397075.1 Rhabdornis inornatus
TGATGTGGTCAGCACAGGCACAGAGCCATTTCATGAGCCTGGACACAGCTTTGGGCACTGCTGACACAGCCATTCCTTCCCTTTCCACTGTCTTTGGCACTAGCTGTCCACTGACCCAGCAGGTTAGGTTTGCATCTCAAAATACCTCTGTGTGACTGCCCTTGATAAGACTGGAATGTCTTAAGAGTGAGGAGAATTTTTTTTTTTTAATTCTTTTTTTTTTCTTGGAGTCCAAAGTCTGAATTTTTCCTTTGTGGTGCAGAAGGCTGATAACTGCAGCTGCTAACTTTATGTTGTTACACTTCAGGGACATCCAGATGGCATGTTAACTTCTGCAGCTTCTGAAGGATCTGAGAGATAGCTTCAGTGTTTGTCCAAATTTANACAAAGTACAGAAGATTATTTTAAACATTTTGTATCTTCATCAAGGTCTTTGGTGAGCTTAAAGGTGAGCAGCTCACACAAGATGTGCAAAGAACACTGTAACACAGTTTGGTTTCTCAATATCCCATTTGTTGCATCCTTTAAGGAAAGAGGAATGTGATTTCTTCCTGTAGCTGTGCAAAATTTTTGTCATTTATCAGACTCAGACTTTGTCATTTACCTGGACCTCTGTCCTGAACACTAAAGCTTGTGCCTTCTCCATTGATCACTTCAGTACCTTTAAGAAAATTGATACTGATTCGGTTTTGTGAAATTCTGCTCCTGCATTTGATTCTCGTGATCATCAGAGTTTGCAGGGCCTGCAAACGGCTTGTAAACCACTTTTCTTCAGTGGACCCAGCCAGTTCCAACAGCAAAGCAGACAAATGGCCTGGAAATGACTGCAGCCAGGAATACATGAATGGTATTTCTATAGTTGTAGCTTCCTTCCTTCTTTTTCAAGCTGGCACTCAGAAAATAAGAGCTCAGTGTCCAGTTCTTTGGTCTGATTCACAAATAATGTATTTCTAGGTTGTTTCCCACCTCCTTTGAATCTAACTTCCTTGCCAACCCATTTTTTTCCTAGCTGATGTCTGAAAACATTTTCAGAGTTGCTGTTTGGACATCACTTTATGAAATGTCTGTGCAGGAAGATCACTCTTCTCACTCTGAGGTCATCATTCCTGCAATCATCTTATGCTGCTTCCAGTGTTTTGTTTTCCATGGGTCATCAGTAACATTTGTCAGACTGTTTGGTGGGTCTGACTGACAGAGATCTGCCTTATCAGTAAACACTGGATTTTTGTAGCTCTTAATCTTCCAGATCAAGGCTTTAGCATCTTTGTACAGCTTGAAACCTTAGAGGTTGTAGGTGTGCCAATATCTGAACTGGAATTATTCAGCTGTTGTCATATCTCATGCAAGAACTCTGGAGCTCATCAGTGTAAAAGTAACAAGTGGCAGCCCAAGGTCTGAGCCTAAATGCCAGTTACTGTCCTGTGAGTGCCTTTATTTGCTGATCAACCAGGGTTTTCCAGAAGATTTGAAAACTGAGAACATTTTCTTTCTGGGATCAGTGTTGGCATTATATTCTACAAATTTCACCAGCATCCTGTAAAGAAGGACAGAAACTGCAAACATGCAAACAGAACTTGTGTCCTCTGATTTTCATTTCAGTGACCATGGTGGATAAATAATCTGTCTAGCAAGGTTGTCAGATGTAAAACATCTTCTACAGAAAATGCACCAAAAGAAAAAAAATCCAGTTCAAATTTTTTTCACTTCAGGTTGATCCTTTAGTTAATTTCTTCCTATGGGTACAATTCTGGTTCAGAGAAAGACATGAGGTCAGTGTGGGGCTCTCAGTGCTGAAACTGCTACCTTTTGACTACAGCAGGTGCAGGTGTGAGTCTGTTACCTGAATTGTTATTTGACTACAGAGGCTGCTGTGTCTCCTTGCCTGTAGGACAGCCCAGGGCTGCCTCTGCATCTTTGGCTGTCCTCAGGGGCACAGGCTCTGCCTTCTGTTAAGCTTCTCTCTCAGCTATACCACGAGCCACAATTTGCATCCACGCGACAGAATATAAGGATGGCAGAACACAAGGATGGCAGAACACACCAAAGGCAAACACAATCCCTTATCCCAACTTTTCACAGCTGCCAGATTCCTGAGGAAAGAGGCAGGACAAGGGTTTTGTCCAGGTATTTTACCCCATGTGCTCATCTGGCTTCCAACAAATCCTGAGCTTCCTAAATTTTTCTGTTTAAGGGTGTTAAGGGTAGGTTTGGACTTAATACAGCACTATAAACACTCTGCCAAAAAAAAAAAAAACACCCAAGCACAAAAATGCCTTCTTATTTCAGACAGAATTAATGCTTTCTGGGGCATCTTTCTCAAAGTTTTCCTCTTGTGCAGGGATATTAAACCAGAAGTTTTCTCCAGACATAAAATTTATATTCAGACTCAGGTATGCATTTCGTATCTAAAGCACAGTTTGCAACTAATTTATGGCAGGTTAGTGGTGGAAACAAACAAAAAAGCTGCAGCTGTAGATGCCCTTCAGTTTGGAAAAATCAAAGCAAAAGTTTTAGCTGTTAGCTTCACCAACTCAGAGTTTGTTAGGTTGTAACTACCTGGTTGCTTCCAAGCTTCTGCAAAGGTTATTCTGCTTTTTTTGTGCGTATAACTGGACTGGCCTCACTAGATTACCTTCTTGTGACTGGATCTGTTCATGGAAGATTAGGTGACAAATCCTAGTGGGTCAGTACAAACCAGATTTGATACAATCATCAGTGTGAAGGTATCTCTTGGCTGGCTGTGGTAGAGATGACCAGAGTGCTGCTCCCTCTGAAGAGATGTATGGCAAGCCCAAGAAAACCCAACTATTTTTAATGGTATTTCATCACTAGAAAACAACTTAACTGATCCAACTCATGTGTCTTTTGCATTGCTCTCTCCCTACTCATGTTTTTGGAACATTCACTCCTGTTTTTAATCAGCCTGGAGAAGGATACTGATTAAACTGTAAAAATATCTAAGGAGCTTAATGTCCTGAAAATTCAGAACCAGATCTGCATTTTGAAATTAGATTCAACAAATGTTTATATTTTATTGGGCTGAGGACATTAAGCTCCTTAGATGTTTTCATAGTTCTGAATTTTCAGGTTTTTTTTTCTCCTAAATTGGTCACTGACTAAACACATGGCTACCCCAAGTTTTTGGTCTTGTTCAGTTTGCTATGTGGAAGCTGAGATTTTCAGATACCACCAAATAGCTTCTTGTTACCTATCAGGTCTGTTTAAAACACCTCAGATTTGATACCAAAATCCCGTTGCTCAAACCCGAATCTCTTCCCTGCCAATTCACAGCTCCAGCCTTTGCCTCTTTCCTTGACAACCTTTGGCATGTCTTCTGAAAAAATTGTCCATGGAAGCGAGAGAGAAGGCGTGCCCCTCTTCTCCTTGACTAGTGGTGTTATAAAATACTTATTGGAGTCACTAAAAAGGGTCCCACACTTTCTAAGTGCTGACCCAAATACCTGGGGCTCCTGTTTCTCTCTCTTCACAAGGGAAACCTTTTGTAAACATGATTCTTCTGAGGTGGGTGTGGAGGCCCCCACCAACCCTGTTCACATGAACTGTGACTCAGAACTCCTCTCAGAGCAGCCACTGCTCAGGACAAAAATTAAACCATGGACCAAAAGCTGTCTGTTCTCTCTTGATCTCTCATTTACTGCTCTGAGTCTGTGGTGGTAACCCGCAGTCACTTTCAACTCCATCTGCAAATGTCTTCTCACCTCACGAAACAGAAAAGAAAGGGAAGAAGCTACAGCTTTGACATTTTCCTTCTTTTTGTTTTTCGAGATAAAATACATTTCACATATTTTATGAGATTAATGTCCCTTGTTTCTGATTACAAGAATCTGATCAGCATATTAATAAGTTAAAAATAAAAACCCCTCAAACTATGCAACAGTTGCTATTTTGCTGCTGAATATATTCAGGGTATGTAATTTTTTATGAGATATTTATTGTAATAGAGAGGGATTTGTCTGAGAGTGTGTCTATGCATGTGTATGTGACTTTGGAGCAAGCATTAATAAACCAGTTATGCTTCTTCTACATAACACATGAGGGCAGGCAAAGGAGGATGTCCAAAGCATCCTTAAAAAAGGTACAAAAGGCCCAGAGTTTTAAATGTGAGCTATAGCTTTCAGTACTGTTTTGAACTGCTTCTTAGAGGTCTTGATCCTGGAGTGGTGGAAGGGTGTGGAAAATAGTGGATTTCCCTTTGAAGCCAACAGGACTCTGGAGCAGTCAGCATCTCCCAGGCTAGATGCACAGCAGCAGATTCACCTTTGGAGAGTAACAGCTGTGCAGGGAAGTGGTCAGTCCATACATGTGCACTTTAGCAGCCACATTGTCCAGCTGAATGGGTGGTGGGAGGTGCCTCCTTCATTCTCTTTTTCTCCCCTGAAAAGAGTCAAGGAGAGCTAGCGAGCTGGTGAGTGGAAGACATGTGAATTGAATTCCTACATAGTCAAAACAGAAGTCTGTTTCATCATGATTGAAAGTTAATTCACTGTGTTGCTGTAGAAACCCTGGCAAATGTGTTAACCTGAATGCCCAACCATTGCATTCTCACAACAGCTTTTTTTTTACACTTGTTTACTTAAGAACACGTTTCCGTTGTGTTACCATGTACTTTTTGTACTTCTGCACAAAGAAAGGTATTATTTCTTCCCAGGTAGGTTGTGCAAATAGCTCAACTTACTGCTTCCTGCAACTTCTTTACTTCCTAAGTGGCATATTCCCTGGATGTGCCTGCTGACTGTGCTGTGTGATATAATTACCCATTCCTGCACAACTAGGGCAAACACGCTTTTCTCCAGCATTCAGAACAACCCAGCCAGGGATCTGCAAGAATCCTCCTTGCTGGGGTTTCCACCTTCCTTTGAGAAGAACAGTAAATTGTGGAGACTGGGGAGAAGCCAGGAAGTTCTGCTGTTCTGTTTTGGCAAGATACTCGCACCTCCACTTGTCTTTCTCCTCTCACCATCCATCCCCACCCGGGAGTGTTGATGCTGGTTTGGTGCCCAGAATACATGATCCCTCCACAGGCTGTTAAGAGACAATCTGGAACAAGACTTCATGTCAGCTGTTGCTTAAAGGAACGAAAAACAAGAGCTGGATCTTGAATCCCGTGTTGTTCCTCACACAAACGGATTGTGACCTGGGTATGCTTAGCAGGGTGTAAATTAGAGCAGGGTTAACTGTTGATGATAAACAAGAATAAGTATATTCTTGGGAGGCTGCACCCTCCTTTCACTCTTCAGATTGTTCACAACCCTTGCAGGCGTTAGCTCGTTGTTTTGTGCTGCCTGGTGGGTTGAATTTGTGTCGCTGGCATCCAACTCATCCAACCCCTGAATTCCTGTAAGGCTCCAGTGAGAGGGAATGGCCCCAGGCAGCACAGAGGTCTCAGCCCGTGCTGACACCACTCAAATACTCAGCACCTTCCTGCTTCCCTGAGTCATTGCCCTGGACAGAGGAGGCATGATCAAATCGTTTAACCTGAGATTCTCTGGGCAGCAGCAGGTGATGGAATTAGGAGGTAGACAGACAAAACTGGGGAATTACTGAGCCATTTTAGCTCTTTCTAGTGTCTGCCTGAAGAATTGTCACTGAAATTAGAGCTTTATAATATTGGCTGAACTTGAGTTCCTTAATATATTTTTTTTCCCCATCATTGCATGTGTGTCATGGAATGATGAGCAGTGTCTGTGGCCCCAAATGTGAAGGACATGCCATTTTTCTGTCTGATTTATTTAATTATTTTTGTGTCAGGGCTCCAGTGAGGGGCTTTACAGGATCCAAGCACCAAACAGTGCAGTCATGATCCTCTGTCAGTCATGCTTCAACTCCATTGTCAGAGGTCTTACGTAGGGCTGAGGACCCTAATCCCAATGGTCATTTCTTAATTGTTGTGCTTTGCCCGTATGCCTGACAATTGTATTTACCAGTCCTCTGTTAGTTTGCTGCTTTCTGTCACCTTTCACCTTAGTCCTCGTAAAAAACAAGCCAGTAATTTTGATAACCCGAGCTCTAATTGTAAAGCATGTGATTGGATTTCTGTAATAACCTCGATGTCAGGGCTGCTGGAAAAGTGCCAGAAGGTCTGCTCCTCTGCTGGGTCAGTCAAGAATCTCTTTGTTGTTTGCTTTTTTTCCTCTACATTTTCTAGTCACTAGTTCAACACATAAGGGGGAAAGGCAGCATTAGGAGAAGGAAGATTTGTCTGAAAGACACAGATTTCCACCTGAGTCTTGGGATTGTGTCCAGTGATTCGGACAGCAGCAGGTTATGTATTACAACACAATACCTCAGTTAGCCAAAGCCTGTGATCTGCAATGTAGCAAAACAATGTTAAGAATTTTCTTGATAAGCTGAAGAGCAGGGAAACTCTTCTCCTTTAAAGAAAAAAAAAATTTACAACAAAAGAAATTTCAGATGCAGGTCTGAATATATGCTTTTTCTGCTGCTGCAACTAAACTTTTCCTGTTTTTCAGCTCTAGTGGATATCTCCGAATGAAAGCTGAAGTGAAGTTCATGTATCCTGGATGTTGGAACCAACAAGTTGGGAGTAACCGGAGAAAAAAAATTGGAAGTAGAAGAAAAAGAAATAATTTTATAATGTATAATGCTCCTGTCTTCCACAGAAAAGTTTGAATACATGATATTGTATAATCAAGAAATTAAGCTGTCCTCTGCAGTTCTGATGGTACATTGCTAAATATGTAACACAGACAGAGAGGAAATGCTGTATGGTTTCACAATGTTATCTCTGCTGATCATCTGCTCCCTGGAGACCTTATCAAAGGGCCATGGAAGTTACTGGGGATTTCTTCTTGCAGATAATTTTAGTCCATATCTGCAGCTTCTTTACTTTTGTGTCCCTCTCATGTCTGCAGCAATCTGAGATGGGCACTGGGAAGAACTTCTGCTTATGCTTTGCTTTTTTTGGAATCTGTAGAGTATCCTTAGAAATGGGACACTGTGCACTGGATCCAGCTGTATTTTCCTTATTGTTGGCTTGGACAGGGTCCCCAGTTTCCACACAAACATACACAAACATGGACTTGAATGTATCTTTCAATAAAACTGCTCTGCTGCTTGGAGAAGTTCAGTGACAGGTTCCCACTTCCTGCAGTGTTTTCACAGCACTCATCTCCTCTCCCGTATCTGCCAAAGTCTTGCCCAGGAACACGCTCGGATGCTTCATGAGGAGAACTCACTCCTCTTTTGAAAATAGAAGCTCATTTGCAAGTTCTACAAATAAATGGCTTTTTTTTTTTTTTTGATTGTGGGGAGATTATGATGACCAGTTTAAGGACAAGAGCAATGGCTTCAGTTCATAGTTTATATATGTTATAAAGACAAGTTTATATATGTTATAAAGACAGAACTGAGACACCACACAGGGGGAAGACAATTTCCTGGGGAAAAAAAATAGATGTGGCCTACAGCTGATGAACAACAGAGTCCCTTTATGGCGAGGAAAATATGTAAACTCTTTTTGATCATGACTGAAGTCACTTGTATTTAATTAACAAAATGTAAAGACTCTCAAAAGACATGGAAGAAAGAATAGCCTTACCACTTAGGTGTAGGACTGAGAAACACTGGTGTGTATTTCAGGCTTTGTGAATGGTGATTAATTTCTTCATGCCTCAGTTGCCTGACTGTAAAGTGAGAATATATGTTTCTTCTATTTATTTGTCTGAAAACATCTAAGGAAGGAACTAATATGATTTCTAACCCCTGGGTGTGTTCAGTTTCTGGCACCACAGGGATCTGTCCTCAGCTGGGGCACTCAGGTGTCCTTAATACAAATGCTAATACAACATTAGCATGGATATACAAAATAAATTAATCTTAAAAAAAAAAACCACATGTACTAGATCTCAAATATATTCTTTATTTTGTATTCCAGTTTGTACATGATGCCATTTTTATTTCTATAACCACGCAAATTTAGTGGAAAAAAAATACCCTTAACATAAAATTCTCATAATGAAGAGTATTTGTGTTAAATACTTACATACCGTGGTGAATTAGGCTTTCATCATACAGAGTGTCCCCACACAGGTTTCTGAATGTGCCAGACTGATGGGAGTCAAGAGCAGTCCAAGATCATCCTGAGTGGACAGAAACAGCAGAATTTCTGATCAGGGTTATTTTCGCCAACAAATGTCCCACCCATGGGACCACATTTGCTGCTCCCAGCTGATGGCAGCTCTGGTACAGTGGTGGGCAGAATTCTTCCTCGTGGTTTCTGGATGGCTTCAAATTCCAGCTGAAACCTGCACAGACAGTGGCACTCTCTGCCTCAAGACTAAAAACAGCAGCTGTGTGATTTCAAGCTGCCAGGCAAAACAATTGCAAGTAGACTACAAAAGACTACTTTTGCTTTTGATGATTTCTCAAGTCTGGAATTCCTGCCTTTCCAAGTCCTGTTGACCAATGTCCTGATGCCACCAGAGTGGCAGAGTTCCCTGCATTCTTCTTGTTTTCCCTTAAATTTTCCTTTTCATTTTGCCAGGTGCTTCCACTATAGAGGTCAAGCCATGAGATACTGAATGACCAAGGCCACACGTATCTGAGATCTTGGAGCCAGATTACCCATGAAAAATTCCTGAACTTCAGTTCAAGGTTTTCCTTTCTGATCCAGTCTGTCCTCTCTCAGACTACCATGCTTGACTGTAGAGGAGGATTCACATGATTCAGCTATATGTTATCCTGCGTAGTTACTCCAACATCAGCCTCCAATGAATAGAGAGGGGGAAAAAAATCCCCAAACTTGTGCCCCTGCAGCCCCTGGATTTCATGGAGAAATGTCTCCCATGGGAGGGATTCCATGGTGCAGCAGGAGAACAACAACTCTCCCTGAGCAGCTGGAGAAAAAAACATGGGATGGACTAACCCAACCTCCATTTCCTGTATCCTTGTGCCTCCTGGGGGAGGAGGTTGAGTTGGACATGAGGAAGGGCTGTGGGAAGGCTGGTTTTAAAGGTTTATTTTGCTTGTCATTGCCTAGCTCTGATTTTGTTAGCAACAAATTCAATTAATATCTGTAATTGAGTCTGTTTTCCCCATGAGTATTTGGTGAGTGATCTCTCCCAGCCCTTATCTCAATTCATGAACTCTTCATTACATTTCCTCTACCATCCAGCCACAGGGGAATGAGAGTGTGGCTATCAAAAACCAGCCATACAAACCCAACACAGCTGTAATGAACCCAGTTCTCAGATATGTTGTAGCACCTTAAAGAAATACTCGTGGTCCAAAGGGCTGGACGCAGCATAGCTTCTGCTCACCGGTGAAATCAGATCTCCTCCAAACCTGATCTGGCATTTCCTGGAGTGCCTTTCCTTCCACCAAGCAGATTAAGATCATGTGGAAGATTTTGTGGTTAATGGCACTTAACAATGAATTCGCACAAGGCAAATGCTGCCCAAATTGTAGTCAGGGAACCCCCATGAAAAATTCAGTGAGGTTGTTAGTGGTGAGAAGTGGTGGTGGATGTTTGCTTCCTGCCTTATCTTGTCTCAAACAGCCTCACAATATCTGGTGGGACTATTGATTCAGGCATGACCCTGCCCCAAAGTGTGCCTAAGCAGTATATACCTGGCAAGATAAGGCTGATGTGTACCACCTCTACAGAGTTCAAATCATTTCTGCATGAGCATTTTTGCTCAGGACTATATTAATTTAAATGTTTCAAATGGTCTCCAGATGTTGCAAAAATCACTATTTAAAAAAAGCCCTAAAAAATCTACAGATTTTAAGAAGGCCACAAAAGGGTGGAAGAGAGAGTCAGATACTGGGCCTCTTTTCAGTTGTAAGAAATGTCTAAGTGCACATGCATGGCAAAGGAACACCATCCCCAAAATATCTGAAATCTGCAGAAGTGCTGTGCCCTGGCTGTGGTGGCAAGTCTCTCTGTCTCACTGCCTACTCTATTTACTGCCTCCATCTCTCTTAGGGAGTGCTGAATCATGATAATCAGCACTTTTGTTTGCATTGTAAATAAAATAAAAACAACTCAATAATGGAAAATCTTGAGCTAAGGGTGTCGTTTTTGGGACTGTGCTCATTTTCCACCAAATGCACAAGTTGTGCATTAGAAACTATTCCCTCTGGCAACCCATAAAACAGAAACTTCTTCATTCTTTCCACCCCAGGAAACATTCTGTCAGCAATTCCCTTGCAGTGTTCATCTATGAATATGGAGATGGGGGTTTTTTTTGTGTGTCTCGTTCCTAATATATTAACACAAGGTGCTTTAGGTATCTACAGTATACTGCAAATTGCGTGAATAATTACAGCTTTAAGAGCAGTAAGCCCAATCAGGAAAACACAGAAGGCTGGAATGGAATTTTCAAACCACAACAGGGCCTGTGTCATTATCAATTTACTCTTCTTCTGTTCTACCCCTGTCAGAAAACACATTAGTTTTCAGTATTTCAATATTTCTACATCTTCTTCAAGCAGGTGGTGCTCCAGGCTCTGGAGGATGCAGAGAGGTCCAGGAACACACCAGTTTTGGTGCTGGAAATACATCTGGACATACCAGACAGGAATGGAAACAACTTCTGCACATGCAACAACTGCAGCACCCTAAATTTTACTGCTGAACTGTGTGACCACTGCAGGGATTCATGGCACAGTTTCACCTGCCAGTTAAGCCAGCTAAAATTAATGTTTCGCTGCAGCTTCCACATGGGAACAGTGTGAGCACCACTGGTGCTTCACCTATTGTTAATTTCTTAAATTGCAGTAACTTGACTGTGACTTTTTCATCAATACCCAAGTGTAAGGCAGGGGAGGATGAGTCATGAGACAGTAGAATTCAAGGTGAAACTGAAGAATTCAAGGTGAGACAGCAGAATTCAAAGTGTCAGTGAACCCTTACAGGAGGCCTGGCAGAGCGTGTGCAGCTTGGACAAGGGTTTGTCCTCTCCAGGGTGAGTTTCCAGAAGGCATTTCAGAAGGAATGATGTATTGGCTCTCTGGACTTCCATAGAGTGGAAGAATATTGCTGGGAGAGGACTTCAAATTCATAAATTGGATTTTAAAAAAATCACACCGTCATGTTAAACATAACTTACCTTTGTTTTTTTTAATAATGGAAGAGCATTCTTTTCATTTGGTTTCTTATTTCTCAAGTCTGTCAGCGTACAGTCTGGTTTATTTTATTTTATTTTATTTTATTTTATTTTATTTTATTTTATTTTATTTTATTTTATTTTATTTTATTTTATTTTATTTTATTTTATTTTATTTTA
>VWZS01009286.1:137557-154818 GCA_013397075.1 Rhabdornis inornatus
TTGGTCAAAGACTAGCATTTCAATCAGGTGAATTTTCTTCTCTAAAATGTTACCGTTCCGCTATTTAATTTTTCAGAACCTGGGAATGGGAAAGGGTTTTTTCCTTCACCCACTGGAAATTTAAAGTTTTCATGGATTTTTGAAAGAAAAATCTAAAGGGAAATGTTGATATGAATGGAAAGAAATTTACTTTTCGAAATGCTTCTAGAGAACCAAACTTCTCTTAATTATCTTTTAACATGCTGCAGCTATAAAGAGAATTTGAGATCTCTCATTTGCAAACAGTATAGAAATTCTCCTTACATAAACTGGTTTTGCTTAGACTGCCTGTTTTCATATTGATTTTTTTATATCTTGAAGAATTTAACTCTGTCAATTCACTTCAGGTAATATGTATATGGATACAGTAGTATTGCTGATCAGTTTTCTCATGCAAGGCTTTGCTAATGGCTATGGAAGAGATCTCTGCAAGGCAAACGCTGCTCCTGGGAGCCTGGGGAAAGGGGAGAAATTGGAGTAAGTATTGTTGTGGGGACATTATAAGTGCACACTCTAGGTCTGCATTGGAGGTTATTGCTATTTTTTCTGTGGTTGGAGTACTTTTTTTGGTCCCATTCTTGCATTTCTGCTCCAGGTGCTCCATCCATTTACATACCTGAACCCTTTCAATGCACTCAACATCCACCTATAACAGCCCACCTCGCATTTTAATGATCAAAATCATCTTGTGGCCATCAGCCTTCCAACCAAAGGCTTGAAGTGGTGGAGGATCTGAGACTGCCTAGTGATACCGGAAAATGTTGGCTTTATTCACTGGATGCCAAATCTGACACAAATCTGTCCCTTCTTCTTGGCAAAATTGGTGGCACGCATTTGGTTTCAGCTGTGTGCTGTCTTTAAACATTCTGTGTAGTTTTTTTTTTTTTGTCCTCCACTGATTAGAACTTCCCCATATTCTTCCTCTGCTGGGTTATGATTACGACTCCTGTAAAGTCACAGCTGTGCACGGTGGTTTTGCAGAAGGAGTGAAGGCAGGATTCAGAGGTGATATTGCTGCTCTCTATTTCACTCTGTCAAAAGTTATGGATGCATATCAACACTGGGAATGGCACAGTAAGAGAGCTGCTTGCACCTGAAATGCATTGCTGTTTATTGTCTCCTTTCCCATTTCTATGTCCTGCATACCATTTCTTAGGAAGCTCCTCTTCATAATTCCTTCAAGATTTAATTTTGTTTGAGGCAAACAGATATTAAGATGCTTTCCACTCCTGTAGACTCATTTTTGTTCACGATCCATGAAACTTGCATTTGCTCTTCTCTAAAAGTCCAGCAATTCTTTTGTTCGTCCCAATACCTTTTTTTAGTGTCTGATGATTCCCTGTATCTCTCCCGACATAAATTGTCATTTTCACCTCTTGACATTGGGAAAACTTTCCTGGCTCAGGTAGAAATAGTTAGGAGAGGATGCAAAGTGAGAGGAAGGTTTCAGTTTTCCAGCCCTCTCCTTGCCCAGTGTGTGCAGACCTGATGCACTTTGTTCTCCACAGTGTGTTAGGGTGTCCATTATCAACAATGGAAGCTTGTTAACACAGTAGCACGGAGACTGTCCATTATTCCTCCTGCTCCTTTATAAAGAGGCCATTAAAATAGAGCCAAGCTCCTTTCCCTACAGGTTGAATTTTGAACAAATTTAATTTCTATTTGTTAGGGAAACTTGTGCTGCTGGGGAAAAAAAAAAAAAAGCCAGATTGACAGTTCTGGAATATAAAGTCCTTTATTCATCTACAGCGCAGGTAGAGGAAGTGGCTGTTTCACTTGTCTTGCCAATTTTTGCTCATCTCTGACCTAGAGGTATCACCTCAAGCTTGGAGTTCACTCTCCACATCTTTTCACTCTCCACATCTTTCTAATCATTGGGCTCTCTGCTGAGGTAGGTGCCAATTAGCACAGGTTATTTTAGTGATGTGGACAGCTGACCATTACAAGAGGACGGAAACCATGAATTTCACTTTGTGCAACGACAGTTCATCATCATGGCCATGTTGGACAAACTCGTGCTGCTGTCCTGTTTGCCTGGGCTTGAGTCACATTGCCAAGACATTGCTGGCATCTCAGCCCCACCAGCTGTGCTGGTTTTCACATGGCAAAGGTCTATGTGTAGTCTGCTGACAGTGAACCAACTACCACAACCCTGAGCTTTACTTCTGTCCTTTTTCTGTCTGAAGTTGTAAGTCACCTTAGTCAAGCCAGACAGTGAAATATCAGCGTCTGCCTAGAGTCTTCTAGGAAGAGAGATAACCAAAAATACCCAGGAGTGTCAAAAACACATTGAAAAACACATTTCAAGTTCATGAGAGAGCTTGTTTTAAAAGATCATCCTGGTTTTGTGCTGGGGGATGGTGATGGTGGGGTTTTTTTGGCCATCAGGCTGGGAGTTACTGACTGCAAAACCAGATGCTGTTAGTCCCCAGAAACCCAACTGAAAGGGAAAAATATCAGGGTCTTGAGCAGGAATGAATGAACTTGAGGTGATCCCTGGCTCGGACATATTCACTGTTTTTAAGTCTGGGCTGAAGTTAATGCATACAGAAGAATCTACTGTGATTACAGATGTGCCCTGCGTTGCTTGTTTGCACAGCAAGAGGCCAAGCAGTCCAAGGAGGCTTTGAAATATGCTTCTAAGACAGAGAAGAAGGGGGTGGAGGATGCTGGCACTCTTGGGCACTGTTACTGACATGCACACAGAGTTGCTCAGTCAAAGGAATTTGCAACCAAAGGCTCCTCATTGAGCCTGGTGGGCAGTGGAAGCCCCACCTTGTTGAAAACTTGAAAACATCCCAGGCTATGAATCTCATTCATTTGCATTTCTTTTCAGAGGATGAGCTGGAGCGTGGAGGATAGCAGTATTGATGAGGATTAAACTAGCAAATGGGATGAGCTTGTGGAATACCTAGTGCTAAGCCAAAGTACTCTGCTTCTGTACCAAGTGAGACGAGGAGGCTGCATGTGGCATGGTTCAGCTCATACTGGATTGTTCAATTGTTTTCATAAAGATGGACAGAAATTGAATCACCATCCAGAATATGAAGTATTTTCCTTTATTTTTATATGAAAAATGAAATTTACATAGCTTGAGGTAGAAATTTTTTTCTATTATTTTAAATTATTTTTAGTTGAGGAGGTGTTGTATCTCGGTTTTGTGGGCTTTTTTTTTTTTTTAAGTTTAAAAACTCCACCTCTTGAATTTGGAAATCTCCCAACCTCTTATCTGTTTTTATCAGCCACATCCATGACATGACAATGGTGACGTAAAGTGGACTCATGGTACTGGGTGGGACCCACCATGTGGACGTGATGTGTCAATCTGACAAGTGTAAGAGACATTGTTTTGTATAAACTGATTTATTTAGGTTTTTTTTTAACTGCTTTTCAAAAACAACACCAAAAATATCAGACCAACCTTAAAGGAGAGAATTAAAAAGGAGTTGTTTGCCTGAATGAAAACAAGCAGGAAAATGTCCTTGAGAACAAGGTGCATTGTTCTCCTGCCTTGAGAAGGCAAGAGATACTTGATCTGAAGCACTGGGGAGAGAAACAGATGTGGAGGAACACACATCTTGGTATCTCCACCCTCTTCCTCCCCCAGCATTCCCCCAAAACTGAACAAAGCTCCCTCCAGCTCTGTCTGGTGTAAGAACAATGCGTGTGATGATAGAACACAAATCAGGTGAGGTCTCCCTGAGTCAGGGGAGAGATTCCCCACCAAGCTGCCAACAGATATTCCAGGGATTTGAATGAACCTACATAATACAGCTGCAGCCATCATGGAAATCTGGTAGGTCTCCAAGATACATAGATAGAGATACAGATACACAGATATATAGATGTATGGATATGCACAGAGAGAGAGATGGAGGGAGGGAGAGATGCTGTAAAGCCAGACCCTGACAGTCTCCTTTATGCCTGTTGCAAGGTATCAGGAAGGGAAGATTCTCAGAATATTAAAAACAAGTCATGTAGAGATCTCCCTGTCTTCCATTCTTCACTCAAACTTGATGTGCAACCTTTCCAACATCAGCCTTCAGGCAGTCGATTTTGTGTTAGCAGATCTCATCCAAAGCAAGGAGTTTTGAAACCACATGTTCATGAACTGAATCCTCTTTTCTACTCATGCTGGTTACTTTTTATTTTTTCTGCTAAAATATCTTGCTGTATAAAGACTTTTCTTTTTGGCAGCCACTAAAATCACTTTATTATGAAGCATCCAGATTTTATCAGACAATTAGCAAGCCAGCTCAGTGTTTGTGTGTGTGCATGTGCGCGTCTGTTTGCATGTGTCCGTGTGGTAATTGATATTCATGATGTATGGCTGGCTGGCTGGAATATCTCACTACCCACACAGAATGATTGCTGGTGAGAAGGCCTTTTCCAGCTCACTATTAGCATGCTTCATCTGAAATTTGCTCTGCTGACAGGCCTTTTGCTCCTGATTGTGTGCTCCCGATGCAAAATTCATCATTGTGCCTAATTTCAAGCATAACAGTCCTGTAATAATCTCCTGAGGAGATATTAAGTTATATCTATTTGTGCTGTCTTGGGTGATCATGCAAGTTGCTAGTGTGACAGCAAGACCTGGACACAGAACAAACAAAGGGAAGGTCTGCCAAAGGCACAGACGTGTGCTCCGGTCGTGGTGGTAATAGATGAGGTATGTAAGATGTCTTTTTAGGAATGCTGGGTTCCTGGCCTCTGCAGGTTAAATATTCCCCTCTGCCTCACGTCAGCTGAATTGATGGTTTTGCCACCCAGCAGCCCCAGGAAGATAATAACTGTCAGTCACCAGCAATCTGCACTGCATTTACAGTAACAAATAGGATGCCAGTTTGGGGAGAAGTTGATATTTGTACAAATACGTGGTAAGTGACCACGTATTGTTGCAGCAGTTGTTGCCCCTTTATACATCTATGTATGTCCAGACACCTGGGACAAGAGAGTGTTAAAGACACACCATGCACAGCTGGTTCTGGGCTTTAATAAAGGCATTGTAACAAAGTAATTTCTACACCTGCCTTGATGAAGAATGCGACGTGGATGCGGAATCCCTGCAAAGAAATGCATTATGAGATTTCTTTTTTGCTGGTTCAGCCCTATTAATCTGTTCAGCATGAGCTCAAGTATTTTAATAACAGGCATGGAATATTATGCCTGCTCTGAAATGGCTTGTTTTTAAGCACAACTTGGGCTGTGTTTGTGTTAACCTAGTTGGGGGAAAAATAACAGGTTTTAAGCTTATCCTCCTTTTCTTTCCCTAATCACAGCTACAGGGCAAAACATACCAAGGCTCTAATAGGAGAAACAGCATTATCATATGCTAATTTACAGTAATGTTAAGAATAGCACAAAGAACAAGCCATTGACTGAATGTACATGTTGAAATTCATACTTGTGAATAGACCTGTGACATGGCTGGTTGCCCTTTTAGGGACAGAATTTGTGTTCCTGAGTAAACTGCATTTCGGGAATTTGTGCTGATATAAGAGTTATTTTATCTGATACAAGAGATTTTTTTTTTTCTGGTTTTACCTGTATTTATTTACTGCTGAATACTACTGCAGGAAAAGGCTCTCAGTCTGCAGCCAAAGAGTATCTGCTCTCTGTGATCAAATGCAACCTCTCCATCTCTTACAGGAATAGACACTGACAACTTCCAAAAGAGTATCTGTCTGTTCCTCTTCCTCTGGAAACTGCAGGCTGCACCAGAGAAGTCCAAGGGTGAGAGAAACTGCAAATGGAGAAGAGGAAGGACATCTGAGAGTCTTCACTAAATAATCAGAAAACTGATTGATTTCAGACAAAGACAGGAGTTATATAATGCATTCCTCCTCTGTGAGTAATCATATGCAAAGATTGACATGTTTGTGAGTCTTCCCAAAACTGATCCTGGGCTTACTGTGGCCGTTCCTGCATGAAAAAAACATCAGTCAGAGGGAAAGACGAAAAAAAAAAGAGAGAGAGAAGGGAAAAAAAAGGAAAGAAGTGTGATTGTACTCCTAGGACAACATCGTGAATTTTTCCCTGGTGGACCCTTGCCATTACCATGGCAAAATGCCTGGAAACTGCCGTTCTTTTCCACAAAAAAATGTTTTGAAGGAAGAACAAAAGAAGTTTGAGCTTTTGGCAGATCATTGAAGATCACTGTGTTCAGATCCTCAGCTGGTGTAAATCAAGATAACTACAGCATTGCTACAGTAGTTAAAAACTGACTGACTCTCCCATCCATCATGGCTTGCTGCTATGGGGGAGTATTTCTTTACAGCTTGGATAGAGGAAGGAATTGCTTTTACTGCATGGTGCATGTTTTCCTGTTAAGAAAACATTTCTTACCCTTAATTGCTTAAGCTCCCTTGTATATATAAGGTGGTGGTGCCTTCTGTCATGGAGGCATTTGTTGTGTGTGACACCTTGCTTTATTTCTTTGTTTTACTAGTTGAATGACATGTTAATCTGCTGTGAAGGTGCATAATAGGATCAGTGGGAATCAGGATGTATGTTTTAAATTAAAAAGAGGTCCTTTCTTTGTCTGATTCACGTTTCTGCATTATATCACAGCATGTGTGGCCAAAGAATATTCCCACTAGGCCAGGATAACCTGATGCAGGGCAATAATTAAATAATAATCTGTAAAATTGAAAGACTTTATGTTTCAGAGTGAAAGGGTGTTTTTGTGGCTAATGGTGGTCAACAGGTAAGCACCCTGAGACCTTCATACATGCAAATACCTCGTGATCATTCAGATACAAGGGCTTGCAAATCCATTTTTTACAGTTGCAGAAGGAAGAGATCTATAAACCCTCCTTTGCTTATGAACCAAGGTGCAGTGCATCTGACTAGTGTGCAGCAGTGGTCTGTGGTTTTTTTTTTTTCCACTCTACATAGAGAGAAATGTCTTGGGGAACTTAAACTCATCTGAGCTATGTCAGGAATTGCGTGCGCCCACAAGACTTAGATAAGCCTAGAAAATTCCATTATCTGCTCATACCACCCATGATTTGACAGCCCAGTCTGGATTTGTGATGTTGTTGATCACTGAAACAGGAGAGGCAGGTACAGAGCTCCACGTGCCTGTGTGGTGGGTGGTGAGTGGCTGAACCAGCAGCAGTGTTCCACATTCGAGTGATCAGGAAGCAGACACAGGAGAGGAGAGGCAGTCTCAGAGACAGACCTCACATTCCCTTACACCCCAAATTCACCCAGCTCTGCCCACCCTTTGCAGTGCAAGGGCCCAAGGCTTTCCACAGCATGAACTACTGCAGCAAAATTTACCTTTAAAGGCACTCTGGAAGACAGATTTTCATTTTTATTGAGGAACATTACTCCTAATCCGCAGCCCAAGTGCTGTATCCTGTTTATACATGTATGTACTTCTTTGTCTTCTGTTGGTAAAGTGTATTATTTCAGGATCACCTAGCAGCTGATTCGATTAGCTGTGTTATCTTCCAGAGAGCTCTAATGCTGCTTCGTCCCCAGACCAAGGGAATGTGAGGTTACCAGGGTAAGAATCATAGGTAGCAAATAAAATACCATTAAGACTGGGAGAATTGGACTCAGGTAAGGAATAGCAGCCCTCTGAACTTCCACTTTTCCCCAGGACTGTCCCAGATGGCACCCTTTTGATAACAGGAGATAAGGTGATTCCCTCAGTTGACCCAGGAGTGAGATCTTCTCCCTGAGGAAGCCACAGCTGTGCCTTCAACCCATTCTGTGCCAATGCAGCAGTGTCTGATTTGTCCAGTGCTCACCCAAAGGCCACCTCTGTGATGAACATTGTTGTGAGCAACACTGTGTGCTATCCTAAACCTCTCGTGTTGGCAGAGAATGCCAAGGCTGGGAGAAATCTCCCCCTCTTTGTAGTTTTAATACGTTTGGAATTTTAAAAAAATAATTACTTTGTTGCTTACTTTTGCTTAAATGTAGGTTTCGAAACAGCATTGTTCCTGCTGTTTATTTAAAACATTTTATTCCTCTGTTTGGTCTCAGAAACATTGCAAAAATAAGCAGAACATGGGGCTATTTACGTGGAGATTTGAATTTTTGTGTCTACCTTCTTGCTGCTCTGTTACCTGAGGAATATCACACCATTTCTTTCTGCCTTGATTTACTTGTGCAAAGAAATAGTTACCTCTTTCTGTAAGATGTTTCTGGTGGCTGCTCCATTAATGCTCCCAGTTGTCTTTGGACCTCCAAAGAAAGTGGAGAAAACTCAATGAATGAGAGATTTCTGATCATATTTTTTGGGAAATTGTGAATTCACTGAGGCAAAGCATGGCTCTGGTAAGCAATAGAGTGCTAACGGGGTTGAAATCCTTCTGAGTGTGTGGCTGGGAGAAGCCTTGCACAACATGCACCTGGCTGAACTCCTTCATGGTTGGAATCATTGAGAGATGAATAGTAATGGATTTGCACAATGTTGTGGATTGCTACACCTCTGCTGGGGGACCAAGCCTGTTATTGCTATTTCCCACCGTTCTCCTTTTGGCTCTGAGTCTGTCCTTCAAATACCCAGAACCTGCCTGTGGATGAGGCCTCCTTCCTTACTGAATCCACCCCTGACCTTCTCATGAGGTCGTTCCTTCTAAGGTTCTGCCCACCAGAATTTTGTACTCATTTTTCTTCCACACTTTCCGCAACTTTCTCTCCTCAGTGTTTTCAGTCAGCCATAAGGAGGACGAAGCTTCAATATAATTTGTTTCTGTTGTACTTGAAAACTTCCTTTCCTTGCCTGGTGCTTAACCACAGAATCTCTGGAGATCACCCAGTCCAACTCCCTGCCAAAGCAGGGTCACCTGGAGCAGGTGACATGGGGCCACACCCACGTGGGTTTTGGGTGCTTCCAGATGGGGAGACTCTGCGCAGCTATTCCAGTGCTTTACCATCCTCAGTGGGAAGAAGTTCTTCCTCGTGTTGAGGTGGAACTCCTTGTGTTTTGGTTTATGGCCATTGCTCCTTGTCCTGGCTCTGGACACCACTGGAAAGAGTCTGGAACCATTCTCTTGGCACCTGCAAGATTTTTATATGCATTGATGAGATTCCTTCACAGTCTTCTCCAGAATAACCACACCCTGCTCTTGCAGTGACTCTCTCCTCACAAGAGAAATGCTCCAGGCCCCTCATGGTCTTTGTGGCACCTAATGACAGCACAAGCCTTTCCAGCAGACCAACCTGCATATTTTGGTCTGCATATTTACAGCTGGTTTGTGCCACACACCCTTTTCTCCCCATGGATTGAATTCTCCTGCATGTGCATGCCAATTTTGATCTGCCTGCTTCATCCAGTGCTTCTGAGCTGTGTCTTTGGTCCTTCACTGAGGCTTCCTGCAGTCTGATCCTGTCCAGATCCTGCTTGCCCTCAGAACAGAGAGTTTTTGGGGATGGATGTCACTGATACCAGAGTGGGTCTGGTGTATGTTCACTTCTGAGGACCCTGGAGAAGAAAATTAACTCAGGAACGTGGCGCAGTCAGGCTGAGTTATCTTCGCAAGGCATCTGCTCTGCTGACAAATGAACTCCTCTGCTGTCTCCGGAACACTGGGGATTTCTGAGGGCCAAGCTGCTCTGCGAGAGCCTTCATTAATAACAGATGCCTGTCACCTCCAGCATGGAGTAACTGCACTTCTGTCTGTGCTAGTACCTCCCAGCATCATCCAGCTCCCGCTGAAGCCAGGAACAACACCTTCCTCAGGCCAGGATCACAGGCTGTAGCCTCCTCTGGGGGTTTCCCCATGGCTGGAATGCTGTACTCATTTTAAGCAGACTCTTGATCTTCCAGGGAGAGAGCTGCAATGAGCTGTGAGAGCTGAGGAGATGAGTGTTGGAGCAGAACAAGTGTGCTAGAGGGGTTTTTGGTGTTTCTTTCAGGTTAATGCAATCACTAAAGATAAAACCTCTCCAACAGAAAGATAATACAGCTTCCCTTTCTTTACCTCCACATTAAGAGTGCTTCTTACACACACATAATAGATACTAGAAAAATATGGGAGATGAGACTGCGCAAGCTTTCAATAATGGCTGCAGAAAACAGTGAGTTATCGTCTCAATCAAGAGGTCTTGAAAATGTAATAGGGCAGCTAGCATTTCAAGAGGACAGTTATGTTTGTCTCTGTCCTTACCAATAATTTCCTTCTTCCCTTCTGTGCAGAGGGCCCCCACAAAGGCTCTGAACATGGTTCATTGTTTTCTGCCTGCTTAAATAATTTGAGAAGAGGGATTACATTGTGGTAAAAAAGTTGCAGTCGGGTCTGAGGGATCTGGCATAATTTTCAGATCCATGATATTCTTCATTCCCTAGCTGTATCTCCCTGTCAAAGACAGTGGTGTGTGGCAGAAGGTACACTACCTTTCTTTCCAGAAGACAGTAGTCATTTTAAGATGGATGCCACCTGGCTGATTTTCTGGATATGAAGAACTATAAGCATGTTTGCTTTGAGTGAGCACACATTTACGTGGCCACACTTCCCCACATTTCTGAGATGGATTGTTCAAAGCTGTCTGTGTGCGTGATGTGCTGCCATGAGTTCACACCCTTCCTGTCTGAAAGCATCTCCTCCCCACCCAGATACAACAGCAGTGGCATGACTGTTTTCCCAACCTCTGTCTCTTTTACTTATTTTCATTAGAAGCCTTTTTTTCCGCAGAGACTGGCTCATCTGCTGTCTCTTTTTCAGTCCATCTCTCAGAAATATCTTGCATGAGGAGTGGAGGATGAATAAGACGGTTGTGACTTAAGAAAAAAACAGAAAAAAGCAGCATATCTGTATTTTTTCTGCCAGCTGATGCAGCTATTACTTTGAAATTGTGAGGAGAAAAAAGGTCTGTGATACAAAGTCAACAAGCAATGGACACCGAAGAGGTGACATTCTCTTTTGGTGTGAACTACTTTGTGTGGTGTGCACCAGAATGGGTAAACAACCAACAATTAGACCATGATAGTGTACTTTTAGAGAGGGAGTTGGGCTTTTTAACCCCTGCTGGCTCAAAGAAGGTCTGTGATCATGTGTAACCATGGCAGACAAGCTATTTCAGCCCCCCACAAATGGGTCAAGGGAGCTCCTTGAATGCTCCTTTCCCGTGGCATATCTGTAAGAGGGTGGTATCTTTTCCCTCTGACACTGAATCAATTCATCTTTACTGTGACTGAATTCAAAAGAATATGAGCAATTCTTCTCTCCCAATATCTTTTCTGTGACTCTTAGATAGTGGGAAACACTGCCATCATTTACCTATGCATCTCCTCACTATCTTATTGCTGCCCCATAAAACAAAGCCTCAGAAAGGATGAACAGTTGTCAGTTCGTTGCCTGCACTGTCACTTTGCAAACTCTAAATAATAGTGAGATTATGGCATGCTATAAAAGTACCTTGAGATAAACCTGTCTGAGTGCAGGGCTGATATTTGCTTTTGGATTAGATTTCAGTATGATCTCCTTTTTTTTTTTTTTAAGATAGCTCTTCTAATTCTCTTAGAAACTCAAAGAATGGCCTTGAGAGTGAACCCGCAGAACATATTGTTAAGCCAGAAAGGAAGACTGAATTAGGTTTACTTTCAGCTGATTTGTTTGTGCTCTTAGCTGAGTTACTCAGCCTTTCATGTAGTTCTCCCATGCAAGTACTAATCTGGCTCACTGGCTTTTGAGATCTTAAAGGATCCTAGCTCAAGCCCAAGCAAAGTACATGTGGTGTCTAGACAGAGAATTTAATTCGCATTCAGACTGCAAAAAGAGTCTAATGTTGTTTGCCTTTACATTAGAAAGGCTGAGCTTGCTCAAATCCTGACTAAGTTCAAGAGCTTGAGCTCTGGCTTTCCAGAATAAGAAATTGTTCTTACTAAAACAGAAAGAAAAGGTATGACTTGAGCAAGAAATACATTGGTCACCATAAGCTGATGGACAGGCAGACCATGGAAGGTAAATATTAATACACAAACTATCAATCAAAGCTCTTCTCCTTGTTTTGTCCCTTGTTCAGTTTCACTTTCAGAGCTGTTCCAGAAGGAGCTGGTGCTTCTTGTTGTGCTTGTGCCTGGTTTTACAGCTGGCAGTGTCTGACTTATTTTTCATCTATTTTTCTCAAAGTGAAACCTAAAAAAAGGAGAAGACTGTTCTCCGCCAGGGACACCACCTTCCTCCTGGACAGACTGAAAGGCTCCTCTGTCCCCAGCCTGTTGTTTGCCATCCTTGGACCAGTGAGTTAATCTCTGGGCAATGGTCAGGAGGGGTAAGCTTGGTGAGCCTTTCTCATCAAGAATAGGAATTTCTGGAAGCATTTTCCAGAAGCTTAGCAAGCTGTCTTGAGGCTGTGATCTCAGACTGCCTCACAAGCTCATTTGGGGAACCCAAATGGTCACTTCAGTGGTGAAATATCTTATTCTCCAAGTCTTATTCTCAGGTGTTGCTGACAGAGCCCTCCACATTCCCTAAGCCCTAGGAGTCCCATCAATTAAACTGCAACAGTTTTGTTGAGGAAAAGTAAAAGAAAGCAAGTTTTTGGTGAGCTTAGGCTGAGAGGACAGCATGGAATTAACATTGAAAACTGGAATGACCTTTCACCTTCCTTGCCCAAACTTTGCAGTTAACTTCACCGAATTCTGGTGAGAACAAAGTGCCTACGGGCAAGCACAGGTGGAGATGCCAGGCTGCCCTGGTGCTGAAGCCAGTGACTATGTCAGCTACCTTGATTTGTTTTGCCAAACCCATCTGCAAGTGGCCAATGTGCAAAAAAAACCCCAAGCCATTTCATGTCATCTGACAGGCAGCCACACAGGGGTCGTGGCTCTCATGATTTATTAACTTGGAGTGGCTGTGAATTGGCCACACAGAGGTACAAGGCTTTGTATCCTGCTGTCAATCCCTTGGGCTGCAGAGAATACCTAAATATATTTTAGTGCCCAGAACAAAGCCCTTCACTGCTACCCATCAATAATCCTCTACACCACCTCCACCACACCATTAGCTGGAAAGTCTGGCTCTCATCAAATTGAGAGAAAAACAAATAAAACAGATATGAGAGAACAGAATGTGGGTGAACCTGAAGATTTGTTCAATAATTATTGTCTCTGTTGAAGAATAGGAGCAGTACTTTGGAAATGAAACCACATCTTGCTTGACTATTTGACTATACTGTCCTAGGGGCCTTGGTTGAAGTTCTGACAGCATTGTCAGCACTTTTCTTAGTTGAAGCTCACTGAGTTTCCTGCTGTGGGGAAAAAAAAAATCTGGCTAAAAAAAGAAAACTGCTAGAGCTTAAAAGCCCTCTGTTAGCAAAAGCCAGCACTGGAGGCCTTGGTTGATGAGTCACTTCACACAAATAAGTGCCACTAATCAATGAGAAATACTATAAGGGGCACTCATGGGCAGGAAAAAGCAAAATCAAAGATGTGGGAATGTTAAGGGTGTGTAAAATGGGAAGGGTTGTGTGCTGGCATGTGGGTCCTTCTGTATGGGATCAGAGAGCAGGTGGGAGCTGGGGAGTGGGGTATTTCACTGGAGGATGTTGCTCAAGAGGTAAGAACAGGTGTCCAACAACCCTCTGGCCCAAAATCTTGTTTGTGATAATACCTTATCCAAGGTATTATAGTGAGGAAGGAAACCTGACATATTCATCACATATTTATGACCTGCTGTGGAGATTAATGCTTCATATGCATTTGGAAATCCAGTCACTAACACAACTGGCTTTGTTATGCTTAGTGTGAATTCTGTCATTATATATCTGTTAAGTATGTATTGGCAATTTATTGACATTGCTATTCAAATTAAATTCTTGAGTAATTAGTCACCAGTGGATTTGCTTTCCCAAGCTGCAGCAATATGTCTCAAAACCTTTTCAAGCTTCTTCCAAGCTTCACTCATTGGCATTTTTCCAAGATGTTTCCTAAGAACAAGCACTGAAGCTGATATTTAGAACATATGGTGATGATGTGTTTGTATGTTCATTAAATCAAGATACCAATGAAAGAAAAGTGTAAGGCTTTCTATCCTTTTAAATGAAATTGTCAACCTAGATATCTATTGCCTTTGCTGAAATCCAGCCTGAAATGACTTGTAAGCAGTGCTCTGTTATGATGACAAATTAATTCACATCAGACTTTGATCACTGCTTGAAAAGTTTTCAAGCATCAATTTCCAGCAGTTGCATTTAGAAAATAAGAATTCAGTTTGGAGCCTCAGATTCAAAACAACAGAAATAAAAGTACCTTCATGTAGCTGGTATGCAAACCTCCAGAAAAAAAAAAGAAATGCAGGATATTCAGTAGAAACTTCTTCTGTGTGTAAGATGAAGAATTTCAGCAGCAGTGGCTGATATGTGCAATTAATGTTCTACATATGGCTCGCTTTACACAAAGCCCCTCATGTTACTGTTGCTCATGTGCACAAATTCATACACTCACACAGAGTATATCTGTCTGTCTGTCTGTCTTCTCCCATTGGTCTGTCTCCTTGCCATGTAACATGTCAAAAGGAAATTAAAAAGGGAGGAGAGGGGGGAGAGCGAATCTGTCTTAAAATAGAATAGAATCATATTAGCCAGCCTAATAGTGGAGTGAATTTTGGAAATGTGGTTCTGTATATCTAATGTTTACCACTTGACTACTCATGCCTCAGGCTCAAAATGCATAATAACACAAATTAAAGCACAGCAAATGGAAGAGCCAGGATCTCAGAGATAACCACACCTAATTCAAAGTATGACAGAACATCTGCTCTTTAATTAATCTTACGTAAAGATTGAAGCTGTGCATTAAGATGCAGAGTGTTTATGACAACAGTTTTTATTGTAGTTAACACGCTCTTGGCCTCCCCCATGAAATTGTCTCTGCTTTGTAAAACACATAAAGCCCTGATAAACAGCAACAGCCACCTAGAAATAAAAATGCTGGGAGAGGGATGGTTCAGAAACACAAAGTCAGGATGTTTCCAGGGAAGCATAGGAGTCGCATTTAAGTAAATGGAAGTGGATTTTGATGATGATGAGAAGAATCTAACATCTGGTTTTGAGAATACACTGATGACAGCTGAAATCCTGTGATTAAGATTAAAAGTAAAGAAAAGCAAGAAACCCCCTGAAGTCCTCAGTTTTAGGTGGTCAATTTGAGCTCTGCTTTAAGAGTCAGATTTTCAGAAACCATTCTGGCCTCTTTTCCAGTGCTCTTCAGAAAAGGAGGGTTGTTTGAAAGAATTTGGATCCAGCTACCCCAAAACACTACTGATTTCTGAAACTCTCTTCCATTTATTCCATTTCCCCTTCATTATGAAAGCATGCAGGTGTTTGCATGGATACAGTTGCTACAAAGAGCAAAAAGTATATCTGGAACCTGCTCATTCATCTTGTTAAAACAGTTTCTTCATTCCAGGGTTATTTATTTTATAGAAAAAGTAATTTTCCTGTTATTCACATGGACATGGCTGCACTGTGATGGACACACTGGATGAAGATTAATTTGGAGACAACTTGACAAACTGACTTGCTTTAATCAAGATAATTCTAAAAACAGTTAAAATCCCTTTTTTGGCTTCTGTCTGACATGGGGGTATGAATCTGTTCTTGGCCTCAGTACAAAGGTGAGTGAGGGAGTTGTCACAACAAAATATGAGAAGAGATATCAGTAGATCATCCTTCTCACTGGCTGCAGTGCAAAATGCCATCACCATCAGGAGCTTCAAGAAGAACTCATGAGATCTAGCAGGTTGACTGTCGGTGTGGCTTAGACCTCTGGAGAGAAGAAAAACTTCCTTCATCTTTATTCCCTCTCACAGAGAGGTGCAGGCTTGGACACAGTCTGACACTCAAGAGGCAGATACTTCCTGTGCATCCATCTGGAGGAAAGATGTTCTCATCCAGATTTGTTAATCCAAATTTCATCTTATACTAATTCAATCAAAGCCTAAATGAGAAGCTCAACTTTGTGTTATTAGGAGATGTTTATTTGCAAGACATATACCAGTTGTATCATCTGTGAGGGAAGAGGAAAGGAGGTAAAAGAACTGTAAAAATATCCACTTTGCAACTTGGTTGTGTTTTCCTAAAATAGTGTTTGGGACTCTATGAGGAACCTTGAAAACTTTTCACTTGGTGCAAATGGCTGAGTCCTGAATAAAAATTATAGGATGCACTTTAAGTTGAATGAAAATAGGTTACCTGGAGAAAATGTGAAGCTGGCATGTGGGCTACGTCTGTCAAGAATAATTTTTATTTGCCTAAATATGTATAAGGGAGGAAGACAGATGAATTGAAAGAAAAATGCCATCACAGTAGCATTCACTCTGGAAAAAGGTTTATAAACAACATAAAATAGCTGCCTCTCTGAAATGATAGCTTTACTCAAAGTATGTCCAATATATATGTGTGTATATATGCACATATATATAATCCAAAGGTAGCCTTTTTGCCATGGGAATTGTCTGCAATTATTTTCCCCTTCCATGCTGTATTATAATTAGCAATTTCTCTGTCATCATGGGATGATGCAATGTAAATGCAGGCTTTCTGCTCATCCACTTCTTCCCATGTGTAGTTTTATTCCTCCAGCTGAGCCTGTGCAGCAGATGCCAGCATTCACCGTAATGAGGGACTGGAGAAGGACCTAAGCTTTACCAGCATTTGAATTGCTCTGGACTGCTCATCACCACTCCTTTAATTTATACCCTTAGAGAGATGGCAATAGGGTCTATGTCTCCTATGGAAGTGATTTGAAATCTTGCCAAGAAAGAGCCTCAGTCCCTTCCTTCTTATAGTCCTGGCACGTAAAACCACAGGAGAAAACAAAAAGCATTTGTGAGGAGTCATCCAGGAAGAAAGATTAACAATATAAACCAAAGGAGAAGAGAGAAAAGACCCTTTCCTTACTGAAAGTGGGTCTGTGCTTATTTTAATGGATCTTTTACAGTCCCTGAATGTCCTCTAATCTGAGTGTAATGCTCATTGCTGTTTCTGCTGCTTCTTTGTTCGACATCCTGCCTGTTCTGCTTGTGGTTGGGTGAGGGGAGGGGGAAGTGCAGTGACTGGCCAGCTTTATCTTTGTGGAAGAACAAATGTTGTTGTCATCCTCAAGGTTATGGAGCATGTCTGCTCTGCAAAACAAAGGAATAGCCAGGGCCTTGTTTGTCCACCTAGTTCTCAGCGCACCCTGAACCTCTCATGAAAAACCAGGAAGGTTTCTAATTTTTTCTTTTCCTGAAACACATCAAAGACAGAGAGTAGAGGAGGGA
>VWZS01009287.1:0-110940 GCA_013397075.1 Rhabdornis inornatus
TCTCTAGGTCCGAAACCACAGGTAAGTTCTTAATAGAATTTTTACAGAATTTCTTTTTTGTAAATTTCTAAAGAAGGCACTCAAAGATTCTAACTCAAGTATGAAAGTTGTACACAGATTGCAAGTTTGTTTTCTGTTTCTTTTTACTTCAGGCATTTTGTTAAGGGGAATAATAATGGATTCTAACAGTTTAACAATTTTCTTATAGTGAAATAAAATACTAGCACACATTTCAAAAGTTTTTTAAGCTCTTTGCTGATCACACAATTGTAATAAACAATTTACTATTACTTTTTACTTCACCAGTGCCTGCACATTTAATTTTGTCTTTGTTCTAGTAAGCAAAAGAAGAAATAAATTTTACCAGAAATTTAGTCATATCTGAAAAGATGAGGAAATTAATACTTTTGTCTCTCCGTGATAGTTAGGAGGATGGTGACATGAATTATCAATAATTACAATGTCTTTTCCACTTTTTTTTTTCCTGTCCACTCACTTGTTAATAATTCCATTAGATTTTAAATAACCACAATGGAAAAGAGAGAGGTTAAAACCTAGTAGAAATTTTTTTTCCCTTTCTGCAGTTTTATTACAAATTCCTAATGCAAATATGGGTTTTTTTGGGGTCAGAAAATTTCATCTCTCTTCTTACCATAAAATTTCTTTTCAATAGGAACTTGAACTGCACTGCTATTATAATTTTTCATTGCAGATTTTCTACTGCATTTTATGCATTAGGTGGTCTATCATATGCATAATTAGTAATTATAGAACCACAGGCAATAAATCATGAAAACATATTATCTTTGCATCATACTTTACTTGGGTTAGCAACATTCTGATGCACAGTAGAGGCTGTCAGTAGCATTTTATGAAGATAAATGATTGAACTATGCAACTCATAAGCTGAATTGTGATAAATCATTCAGTTCACCCTCACTAAAGGCCTTGTGACACTGTCAGTTAAACACAGCTGAGCACACATTTCTGGCTGTGACAGGAACACCTGCAGCTGCTGACACCTGCACCCATGCTGCTGGCCTGGACACTGGTTAGGGACTGCTGGGGCCAAGCCATCTTAAAGAGCCTATTCTCATTCAGAGGATCCATAATTTCAGTTAGCTATTTGAGATCTGCTGATAAACCTCTTCTCTCCCCAAAAACAAGAACAAAAAGAACAATAATGTTGTTTGGTTTTTTTTTTAATTTGAGTGTTTTTATAGAACATACATACTTAACAGAAAAGTTACTAGAAGTAGCTGCTCTGCTGTCATTCTTGAAAGGCCAGCATGTCAAGAAATGCCTCTGTGAATGGATGCTACTTTTAAAAAATGGCTCACTACAGAACTATCATTTGGTGTTCTACTGAGAAATGAGGAAAACAAAACCCAAAACCCTAAATTATTATCTAAAAGAAAATTATTTTTAATATAATTACCACAAGAGATTTTATACAAAAATTAGTAAATAAAAGGCCAAGTAATTTGAGTATGAAATTAATTCTATTGACATCTTACTATGTTTTCCCAAATTCCCTAATATATTCCTTTGAAAGAGACAGTTTGAGATACATTTATTTTCTGACCTACTAAAAATGTGAGCATGATAATTTTATTCCTTAAATTCTACTTGTTCATCACTGATCCAAAGCGACTTTAACAATAAACTACACTATAAAACAAAAACAGCTTTGAAACTGTGCTAAAAATTCACAGTAAATAAATAAGTAAATAAACATATTTACCATAGTAAATCTGTTGTTTCATGCATGACTGCCTTCATATCACAGAGACCATCTGGAAATGGATTATTAAACAAAACTTCTCTGAAAATTTGATGGTGTAACAAATGTTGTTTTGGTTTGATGAAAAAAACATAATAAAGCCCCATCTCAGATTCCAAAGCATGTAAATGGAAATCAAATACCTTTACTGACAGGAATACTGGTAGAAGTCAAAACCTTAAAAATCAATGTAGAGATAAATCATTTCAATGAAAGTGTTGTTTAAAGTCTTTCAATGTGTGATAATGTAGCCATCTGTTTATAAAAACTTGACATGCTACTTTGTTTAGGATTGGGTTAAACACAGAAAATAAGGGTAACTTGATAAACCTTCTTGTTCTGAATTTGCCAACTTATTTTTAAACTTCTATGACCTGCCAAACTGGTAATTAAATGTTGATTTATTACAGAAGGCTGGCAATTATTGTAGCTCATTTGCTAAGGACTTATGATTTACTTTGTTATATAGAAAATCAGGAAACACACAAAGTCCTTAGTCCTTTCATTCTCTTAAGACATGGTAATCGGGAAACCATTTCAGCTTCACATACTAATGTCAGGTTTACAGTTTGGATGGATCATGCTCAGTCACTCTTCATGTGGTTTATATCTTTGCAAAGTTACACTTGTTCTTATTGCTGCTGTGCCCTAGAAATCACCAGTTCATTCAGTGCTTCAGGAAAGTACTTCCAAGCCAGAAGGAGGAACTTTCTCCAGGTTTCCATAGAAATGTCACGCTTTGGGAGAAGCTGCTCCTGCTGAATTAATGAGGTTGGTTATGATAAAGCTATTCAGGTCTAGCATTGAGAAAGTGCAATGAAGCTTGCATTTTGATAGAAAACCTGGAAGTTGAATCAAATGAAAAGTAAAAAGAATTTAATCTGGATAACAGTTTGAATTCTGATGTTCTTCTTTTTCTGACTGCAGTCATATGGAACAAGCACATGCACTGCTGGTAGTGCTGATAGCAAATTAAACATTCTGAGCCATTACACTTGTAAGAATCGGCAATTCCTCAATGTGAATATGGGAGAGAATCTCCTGTCAGGTAATCTGAAGATCTTGATTCAACTTCAAACCTTTCCCTGTCTCATGAGTGTTTTAATTCAAAACTAAAGAGTAGGCTTCTGAGTGAAAAACAGAGAATCCACATTAACAGGAGGAATGATGGTTTGTTTATCAATGATGCAAAAGTTCTTGGCCCCTGTTTTACCTCAAATTTTGGCCCCAATTTTTAATGGGTTGAGTATCACATAGCAATGTTGGGGGAATTCTGGATTTTACTTCATCTATGGTTTTGCACTTACATACTTGGCATCTAAGCCACGCTATTCCAGCAAAGAATGAATACTTGGAGTTACATTTAAAAATACGCAAAATTTACTTTTAAAAAACATGGTGGACAAGGCCAATTCATTATAATGTGTTACAGTTTCTTTCTAAACAATTATGAAAGTTGTGACTATAATGCAAATATTAGGTCGTTCTGCTAGCTCTATAGGCATGTAAAGGGAAAGGCAGGAGAATACAAAGTATCTAAAATATACACATGCTCTACAGGCCCAGGGCTTTCAAGCAAGCATGTTAGCATCTTCCAAAATGATCATATAAAAAAGTTTCATAATTGTAAAGCAAAAATAGAGGGAAGTCTGCCCTCTGGAAATCTTTGGTCTGCACTGTCTGGAAATGACAGAATTATAGATATTATTAATAGGTCAAAATAAGAATATCTGTGCTGGTTTTGTACTGAAGCCAACCCATGGAAATGATTTTTCTGAGAGGAGTTGCTGAGACCTTCTTCTACATCTGACAAAAACCAATCAGGTATTAGTTTTGAGTAGTGACAATCTGTTAAGCCACTGAGAAACCTGAACACGCCTCTGTGAACAGACATGTTAAAAACTAACAAGCCGGGGAAGAACCTCCCTTACTTTCTGGCCTTTGGAGAGAGAAGTTCTTCCCCCTCCTGTGTCACAGTGTAAGCTGGCTTACACTGGGCAGTGAATTTGGCCGTTGCTAAGGGAAACAGCCTGGTGTGATGGACAGGCCCCCAGAGAACAGAGATAGGACAGAATTGGAGATAGACAAGGAATTGGTCCAATGAGTTCCAGCCTAAGCTGCAGAGAGCTATTGGTCAGAGAGCAGAGCAGCCTGAACTTTGAACCAATCACAGGCGCTTACCCGGGAACATTAAGAGGGGCATTTAAGGTGAAGTCAGAAGAATAAAGAGGCTTTTTGTCACAAGGATCACAGAGTGCTGAGTTTTTCTGTCTCAAGCACAGTTCTGATTGTAGGTACCCCATCACTCCTGGCCCTGTGGCTGGGCAGGGGAAGGGAAGCTGTAGGCCTTGGCCAAGGCTTGGCCAGGCTGTGGCTGCTAACATCTAGCAGATATTGAGCCCTGCCCTGCCACTGGCCCAGGCTGAGCCGGGGTCTGCTGGGCCCTGGGAGCAGCTCTGGCCTGGGCCAGGCCCTCTCCACTGTGGCCCGCATGGCCTGGTGGGGGGCCACGCCAGGACCTGTCCTTCCCTGCCTGCCAGGCAGGGGGAGGGAAGACCATCAATCCACAGCTGAAACTGAATGCAGCAAAAGCCAGAAAATGGCCATGTAGCCAGAGCAGCCACCGCCACTTCTTGCTGGGTCCCTGCTATCCTGGCCCAGGCCCCCAGCATGGTCGCTGAAAAGCTCTCAAGCGTAAACAGCTCTGGCCGCGACCCGGCAGGGATCACATGACCATCTGCAGGCCTCGGGCAAGATATTAATTCTTTCAGTGCATAGATGAGACCTGCAAACCTTCCATCCTCTCTTGAGAGAAAGCAAAGGACAGAGATGAAGACACAAAGAGAAACAACATGGAGACATCGAGGTCAGACAAGAAAAAAGAGTCGGGTCCCAGATGGGAGGGGATGAGAGCATGTCTCGGACTGAAATTATCTGATAAGGCTATGCAGAAGATATGATTGGTACATCAGACTCTTTTTTCCCTGTAACTCATGAAATGCATTTGGGGGGATGAAGCATTCTAACCGTAGATATGAGCAAAGGCGTCCATGCTGAACAAGCAGATGCTGAAGTAGCTGTAATTTGATGAGAATTTTGAACAGAGAGAGAGAGAAGAGTGATGAAGACCCTTTGCCCCAGGAAAGAAGAATACTTCTGTTCCGAGATGAAAAGGATGTCAGAAATAGACAAAGAGAACCTTTGCTTTTGAACAGCTCATCCTTAAAATAATACCCCATAAGCTGATGTTGCCCAAGAATTCAGCTGTGGGAAGGCTGTAAAAATGGGAGGGACTTCATGACTGTAGATTTCCCAGGCAGATGCTATTTGTGGAAATTGACACCTCAGGAGAACTGTTTGCTTGTGAAGTCTCCTTAGACTGCCAAGAGAGACTTCTCCCCCTAAGTGAATTGGAGAAAGACTATCTTAGAGATGTAAACTGACTGATTTGTTGCTGTACACTGTCAGTGTGAAAGAAAAGAGGTTGTGGTGGAAGAAGTGTTCTGAAGGTTTTACTCTGATTCTTACTATTTTTTCCCTTTCAGTTTCTGTTAATTAAGTTTTTCTTTATACCCTTCAAAGTTTGAGCCTGCTTTGCTTTTCCTCCTAACCCTATCTCACAGCAGAAAATGAAAAAATAATTCTAGTGGGTGAACTAGCGATTTGGCCAGCGCTAAATCTACCACATAAATTGGTGCATTGGCTGGGAAATCTCAAATTAGTGAACCAAAACCACTACAATACCTTAAATAGTGAAAAACATTTTTTCCAGTTTAAATATCACACTATTAGACATGACTACAAAAGTGCTAAAAAATTAGCAAATGTGGCAGTAAGTGCAGACCATATTTTTAACACAAGACCCACTGATATCCATTAAAAGTTTACACTGGCTGGGGTCTAGGCAGATGCAAAGCATATACAGTGTAAATAGTTTACTTTGAATCTATTTTTCAGTGACAGCTAAGTCTTCTTATAAGTTTACAGCCTGTTCCAATGTCATCATCAGAAAAATGTTGAAATAAAATCTCCAGTGAGACAAGTTCTTATTTGTAAATGAAGTATGATACACACTTACAGCAGAAATTTTCAGCTTCCTTACGTCCATGAGCTAGCTTTCATGCCAGTGGTACATGCTTTTTTTTTGGGGTTTTCCTATCATGAATCCAAAGATATTGTGCAAGGAGATTATGTAAATAGTGGGGCAGACTTCTTCAAGATACTTTAGGTTAAAGCGCAAGGTATTCAAAGAACGCAATGTAATGGAACTAAGCACATCGTAAAATGATCAATCACAGTTAACAGGTTCAAGTGATTATTTTCAAACTCTGCTGGTTTGGGCTGGAGTAGAGTTAATTTTCTTCACAGTGGCTGGTGTAGGGCTGTGTTTTGTATTTGTGCTGAGCATAGGTTTGATAATACAGAGATGTTTTTGTCATTGCTGAGCAGGCCTTGCACAGAGCCAAGGCCTTCTCTTCTTTTCCTACTGCCACACTGGACAGGAAGCTGGGGGTGAATGGGAGGTATGGAGGAGACACAGCCAAGAGAGGTGACCCAAACTGACCTAAGGGATATTCCAGACCATCTGACATCATGGTTAGTATATGTAATGGGGGGAAGAAGGAGTAACGGGGGGACATTTGGAGTGATGGTGTTTGTCTTCCCAAGTTACTGTTACATGTGATAGGGCCCTGCTTGGCTGGAGATGGCTGAACCCTGCCTGCCCATGGGAAGCACTGGATTAATCCCTTGTTTTGCTTTGCTTGTGTGTACAGCTTTTTCTTTCCTTATTTAACTGTCTTTATCTCAGCCCATGAGTTTTCTGGCTTTTACCTTTCCAACTCTCTTCCCAGTCCCACTGGTGGGGAAGAGAGCAAGTGGCTGGCTGGGGCTTGGCTGCTCTCTGGGATTAAACCATGACAGAAACATACGTATGAGCCATGGAAATTTTCTAACAGTAAAGGCCTAGATTAATGTCAGTTCTGAGACCAGCGTAGCCATATATTCCATACGATGGGCCTTTTCTCTAATTACTTTCTCAAATTTAATGTCAATTATGAAAAAGAAACTTTTTTTGTCTTTTCTCTGTTTTCTGTTTCCATCTTTGCTGATCAGACAGTGGGCCAAGAGGTTCTGAAGGTTTTTTCTTTCCTAAACTCCCCTCCAAAGGCACCCAGGGGTGACACTTGTCTTACACTGGCAGCTATAGGTAGCAGCAGTAGAAACAATAAGCTTTTTTTTTTTTTTTTTTTTTTTTAAGACCAATGTGGACTGGAGATGAAAGGAAGAGGCCAGGAAATGCAGGGAGTGAAAGACCAGGAGAAAACTGGTAGATGTAAATCATATGCATTAATGCCCTGCAAAGCTGGGGACATATTCTTTCCTGTCCTCCAAACATAAATGTAATTTGCTCTGTAGGTGTAACTTGCATGGTAACTTGTTTAAAAATGAACGCCTAAACGCCTACATTTTCAGAGGGAGGAGAATATACCAAGCCTTTATCACAGACTATTTTAAAATAAGGATTTGCTGCTGTAGGAGCACGAGTTCAGAATTTAAACCAGGACCCAAAGAGAGAAGGAGTAATTTTTTTATGATTAATGTTTTAATAAACAAGCACTAGTTATAACTATAGCTCTCCCCCACTACTTTGCTACAAAATAATGATAACAAGAATAACAATAAAAACCTGCCAGTTCCCTCTGATTTTGTTTATATAAAAGGGTTTAAAAACTGTCTTCATTAAAGCATACAGGGTTTTTTTTAGGAACTTAATTGTATACCGCAAGGATATGCAGACACGCATCCACTTACAGATGTGTCTTTGTTATAGCCCATGGTACTCTATACCAGGTATCCTAAGTAGGAAATAAAGAGTACTCAGCCTAGCAAGCTTACTGTTGCTGTTTTCCTCAGGAATGTATTTCTTTCTTCCTCTCTCTAACCAGTTTTTGTAGCACTTGTTTGTAGAAATATGTATGTTCCGTTTAAGGAAAAAAGTGATTAAATTATCTTACTATGTGGACGAGAAAAAACCTTTTCCGATCCTGTGTACATTCATAAGCCAAATTAAAAAGAACATTACCTGCCAAAAAAATCTGACTTACATTAATGTAGCTGCAGAGCATTTATAGAAATCAAGCAAAGCCACATCGTTTGAACAGGCATTATCCAGCTCTGCATACACTGGCTTCTCTGCACTCAATTTTCCTGTTTTCATCTATTTCTTATCTCTTTTGTTCACATCTGCTGTCAGCTTACAACAGAAATTATCGTACATAAATTACTGGCAGTTTGCTTTTTCTCCTCCTCTATGATCAAGGAAATGTAATTTTTCAAGAATTTAAATTGTCACATTCTTCACATTTTCAAAGTCTCCTCCTTCCTTTACCAAAAATTGTCTCATGGCACAAAGCATAAACACAAATCAGCTCCAGGCAGAGTTGTGGTGTTTTTAACCTATCTAGAATAAGTTGGGAAATTTGAAATGAACATCAGCGTTCTTATTCAAATAATTAAACATTGGTAAGTATGACTTGGTTGCCGAGGAGACTTTGCAATCTCCGTGTATTTAGTTTGTGGAGGAGTCACAACTGTCAGTAAGGTCCCCTCTTCCTTTTGCTAGACTTGCATGAGCCTTACAGCATGTTACAATACCAGCTAATCTGTCATCTCAGAAGCAACTCTTGGTAAATCCTGAAGAATTAATTATACAATTAAACAGACAGCGAACAAAAGACAATGCAGAGAAAGGGTATATGTGTATACAAGAGCTACCACTAAACTAACATAAATGAAAGGCAAAACTCTCATAACAAATCATAGTCATCTGCTTTTCCTTCACCACACACCTTCACCTTCGTACTGTTTTTCCTAAGCATCGGTTAATACAAATATTTTATCTTCTAGTAAAACACTTGACTTATTTGAGAAATTTAGTCAGGCTGTAGTATATATGTAAAAATACATTCCTACTTAAAAAAAAAAATAAAATCCCTCCTCCACTCAGATCAGGATGAAAAAATGAGGTTTCCAGCTCTTTCCGTGAGGTATTAGGAAAAAAATAAAAAAATAAATTTTGTGACTGGTTTCTGTAAAACACAATGTTTTGTACCGAATACAAAACTTCCAGAACAAAGCCAGTGTCTTTGACAATTTGGATGCACAAACACATGTTTGAACGTCAGGTACAACATAAGGGAAATTGTTCTTAATATATCAAAAGTGAAATTTTTCATCTCAGCTGTACACAAAACTCAGCAAAATAAAGTGATCCTTGTGAAAAATATATTTTTTGTTTCAAAGGCACCATCTCAGGCAGAAATCCAACAAAGATGGGTAAGGGCCACTTCTTCAAAATTCCTTTTGTAGAGTTGCATACAGATTTTTAACTTTTATACCCAATGCCTTATATACAAAACCTATTCTTCATGGTAATGAATTTGCCTTTGCTTTTCAGTATTGATGTAGGCCCCACCTACCGCAGACAAAATCAGCCCTTTTTTTTTTTCTCAGTTTCTTAATCTGCATATATATATAACAAAGGATAATGATGTCCCAAGGTGTTTGTAATACAAATGTATATGATGAAAAACAAACAAAAATATGAGAAAAAAGAATGAAACATTATCCCTGTCTTATAAAGAAGCACTGTGGCACCAGGTTAAATAATTTGCTCAGTTTCACTGAAGTGTAGGAACAAAAAAAAGGTATTTTCTACAAGACTATTTACTTTCCTAATCATTTTATTTTCCCTACCCTAGTGTTCAAAAGCCTTATGGAAGAAAAAGATCTTCAGAGTATTTCACTTATTTCTTTAAAAACAAATGAAATTTATTATAAGCAAGTTACTTTAAGCTTGTGATCTTTCTTAACCAAGATAAATTAAATTCAATAACCTAAATAATTCTTTTGTCATTTTGCAACTAAATATGTAATTTCTGTATATATTGAATCAAAATTATTAGCTAGCAAACAGAAAAGTGAGAGTTTTATGTCTTTCTCATACTTATAATGAAATCCATGCTCCATTATATGAAATATATCGTATGTTTAGCAGTCCGAGATTGATTCGCATTTAATAACAACAGAGTTTTAAACATTGATTTAGATGACTGAACCTTCTGTTGATAACCTGGGATGAAGTTTCTTTCTCCAGGTGACTGGTAAACAGCATTTCAAAATGGGAAGAGCCTCAAACACAGTAAAGAAACCAGGGACACTTGCACTTATGTGTTTGTCCAGTAATACCAGTGATCCAACAAAACTCTGGTTGTCTTGCAGGCTCCCAGAAATATATTCAGCACGACCCCAGTACTGTGCCTTGAAACACCTGTGTCCTGAACCTCCACAAACTATTTATTAATTGGGATCTAATAGTAATCAAGGTTCTTTTGCAATTCTATTTCAGACACTGGCAATTTTCAGGCTTTTACTGTGTCTTTGAGACTCAGGCCCAGCCTGTCCAGAGCCTATATATAGTAACTAACCGTACTTCTGCATACTAAATAAGGATGTTGGATGTCAGGCATTCTGTATGAACAGCTTCTTTTCCAACTCAGGCTGCTTATAGGCTGTCAGATGAATGAGAACAGCTCAGAAGGAATTATCCAGCCAAGGTGTTTCTCTAATTTTAAAATTGTTTAGATACAGATGGGCAATTGATGGGTAGAGGGGAAAAGTAGATTGCTAAAACAATACCAGATATGTGAGAGATTAAACTTGTTTTCCTCAGTTACTAAGAACTGCCTTAAGTATTGACACAAACCATTTCTATTTCTGTAGGCACCTGGCAGATTAATGAATTTTCCTGGAGAAAAAAAAAGTGTTATGCTAATATTATGTCCAGAGTAGCTATATTATATTAGAAAGACTAAATTTTTTAAAAGATGAGCAAAAAAAAAAATTACGAAAAATTAAAAAGATTGTAAGATCCCATGAGTCTCTTGATCTTTTGACCTTCTCTTGTATAAACCTCAAGTGAATCCAGAATAACTGCCTATTTCAGTTCTTAACAGTATGTCAACAATTAACTTAACCTTAAGAACATACCGAATATATTATTAGTTCCATTAACATTGCTATAGATAAACACAGTGCCCTGAAATTTCTCATCTTATAACCTTGGAAATCTCCCAAGGTAGCTGTAAAAATCTGGTTCAGGGGTCTTTTAAAATGGAGCCTAACAATGCTCAGAAAAATACACTACAGGGTAACAGTGCTGCCATACATAGAGAATTCATCTAACTGAAAATTTATAGACCTTCTATATCTCTAATTTGTGTGGATTTATTAAAACATGACATTTAATATCTTTGCAAGTCTGCTATCCTGTATATTAATGTATCTTTTTCATTACAATTCTCAGCCTTTCAAAAAAACCAAGCCCATAAGCTGTTGTCCTGGAAAAACCCCATAGACTCTATTAACTTGTTATAACTTTACAGTAGCCACGGAATAGGTCAATACCAACTGGTCTTGTGAGTGATCGACCTTCCAAAACTACCCAACAAAGTTAGGAAAATCAGGAACAGATTGTTTTTTGGTGGGTAACACTTGAGAAAAATCTCTATTTGTTCTATGTCACAAGAATTCAGCAAGAGGATCAGTTCTGCTGTCCTGTCATAACAGCTTTCCTGCACCCACTTACAGGCTATCAGCATATTAACAGAATCACTGTTGCTTAACAATTTTGTTTCAGGCATTTACCCACCAGCAACTGCATTAGTGATTACAGACAGGTCATATTTGCATATTGACACATATCCTGAGAAGCCAAATTAGATCCTTAATTATTCCTCTTCATATTCTAGGGCATATTTCTGACAATTTTAATAAGTTTCTTTTAAAAAGTTTCTTCATTTCATTTAGGTGCCTTAGCTGTTACATGAAATAATGAAATCTTGATTTGCAGGGCTGAATTTCGTATTGTTACGGGATTTTCTGGGAAGTACCCAATCAGAAATCCCACTCTACTTGAGGACTAATTTCATATATGTAATCCTTTTTCACTAATGATACTGAAAATAAGACATAAATCAGAAGGATCCTTAAGTGCAAGCATCTAGTGCTGCAATCAGAGAGATGCCAGTTATTTTATTTTCCCAGATTTCATAAGAATGCAATGGCTCTTCAAAATTTTTGTATTTTCAGTATTTTAAAAGGATAACAGGACTGCATTTTGGATTTATTCCAGTAGAAAAAAGTATTCATGACTTGTCCAATGCACAATGACCTATAAATGCAACAATATCTACACACGTCACTGATCTCTTAAGACTAAATCCAATTAGTTCAATATTATAAAACAACAGACATGAATTAATAAAGTCCTTTCTGTCTCTAGGTGTCATGCAAATATTATTTTATTAACACATAACTCATTTATTCTAAAATACTATAATGCTTCCTGACTTTTATAATCACATTGCCTGTTCCTTTTACCTAACCCTTGTTCTTGTGGGAGACTTCAACCTGCTGTCTGCTGGAAACTCAAGACAACAGAGAGGAGTCAGTCTAGGAGGTTTCTGGAGTATGTGGAAGAGAACTTGCTTCCACAGCTGGAAGAGAGCCTAGCAAGGGCTGGTGCCCTATTAGACCTTCTGTTTACAAAAAAAGGCTGGTGTGAGGTGTGGTGGTCAGAGGCCATCTGGGGTGCAGTGACCGTGACATGGCAGAGTTTTCAACTTCAATTGATGAAATAAGGAAGGGGTCAACTAAACCTCTACTTTGGATTTCTGTAGGGCGGACTTTGGCCTGTTCAGGACACTGATTCAGGGAGTCACCTGGGAAACAGTCCTTAACAACCAAGGGGACCAGGACAGCTGAACACAATTCAAGAAGGACACCTTAAAGGCTGGGGAACAGGCTGTCCCTTTGTGCTGAAAGACAAACTGGCAGAGATGAAGACCAGCCTGGCTGAACAGGGAGTTTTTGCAATAACTCAGGGAAAAACAGTTTATGACCTCTGGAACAAGGGACAGGCAACTTTGGAAGAGTACAAGAATATCCTTAGGTCATGTAGAGAGAAAATTAGAAAGGCAAAAGCTCTGCTATAACTCAATCTGACCACTGCTGTGAAAGATAATAAAAAGTATTTTTATAAATACATTAACAAAAGGAGGGCCAAGGAAAAACTCCATTTTTACTGCATGCAGAGGGGAACATTGTTACCAAGGATGAGGAGAAGGCTGAGGTATTTAAGTGTTAAACTTGGTAAATCAGACAACTTCAACCTTCCAATCTCCATACACTGCAAGAAAAAAGAAAATGCCCCCATTTCTTACAATTATTCTAGAGAATATTTTTAAGTTGGAAGTGTTAGTCCACATTCCTTGGGCATGACTCCTGATTTCAACTATGGATGTATTTGCCTTATACTACCCTGTATGTTCCATGCATTGAATGATCTTAATTCAGAGTTCTCTGTAAGAATCTACTAAAGTTGAAGCCAAAATAGTGCATCACCCATGAGGTTCTACATGGCTTAAGCAGCTATTATCCTAGAAACAGCTTATTTCTTTGTGTTATACTCTAGCATTATAAATCTGGTTATTAAAGTAGGAGGGCATATTCACAGTTACTAAGGAGAACAAGAGAGATTGATTTTCCAACGTTCAGCAATATTTGTATATGCTGATCTCACAGGCAGACTGCAGAAGACTACAGAGAAGTATGTCAGGTTTTCCTGCTTTTACGAAAGAAATATTGACTAAGTAGTGTTTGAGGATTCTCTGTGTTTACCAAAGATTTATAGCTGCCTGGTAGCTCAGCTGAAGTGTGAGTTCTCAGGCTACAGGAATATTTGCAAGTATTTTTGTACCATCTGAAGAGTGATATGAAAACCAAGAGATTTAGCAGCAGGTCAGATTAATCGCCTAACATGTTAAACACCAGAGGAAGGGTTATACTCTTTTATAAAAATTGCCCCCTTTTTTTTTAAAATTTTTTTACTAAACTTGCAATTTAAGGACTGGGCAGTAAAACATAAGTTTGACATTGATGTACTCTTCCTACAATCTATTTCTATTTCTTGACTGCTATTTACTCCATATAACTGTAAATAAATTTTGTTTTAAAACATTAACTTGAAATCTTGAAAATAAAAAATACCATTTAATATGATCTATGAATGCGGAATTGTTCTCTTAAATAACAGATGTCTATGAAAAAGTTTATGAAAGACTCTTGCTGATATTGACTACATTTATCTATTAATTTAAATATAGGGAGATAAATATCAGCGTTGTTCAACGTCCATTTTAATCATTTGCTACATAAACAAGTAAATCAATGAAATAATTTATCTGAAGCTCACCAATGTTTGAAAATTCCTTGCTCATCCAGTTCAAACTCCTTTACAGGAATCATGCATAAACATGAAAGCTTTGTAAATGTGTCGTGAAAGACAGTTACGGATTGACTTGATAATTTGTGCAAAAATTATGTTTAGTATTCAGAAAAATGTTTTTGAACTACAAGATGAAACTAATTAAAAAAAACCCCAACCTTGAGTCCAATATTAGAATGTGCATGAATTTATCTTTTATCTTTAAAAGCATTTATCTTAATCGCTTTTTCAAGTCATACTTTCAAATGCAGCTAGCTGGTACGCCTTCAGATCAGCCTATATATTCATATAGACATGTTAGGCACTATAGATATACGAAAAGAGTGTGGAGCCTGTACATTTTAAAAATTCAGTCACTAACCTGGAAGTAAGGAAAACTTTTCCCATTTAAGTGCCAGTTTTTCCAAGCTCTTTGACACCAAGGCACTAAGAAAAGAAGCCCCTACTAACTTACACACATTTCAGAGTCCCCTAGTACCCTTGATTGACAAGTCCTGTGTTTTAATAGTGTGCACCAACACACATACACATATGTATTTGAGTATTTATGACGGACCTTAGACCACAGCAATTTCACAGGTTTCATATGGTCTGGGCAGCTTCTTTGCTCACTGAAAACTTCCAGCAGTTTTAAGTATCATTAGGAATTGCACTACTTCAATTTTCATTTCCTTGGGAATTATTTGTTAAACACACATTTCACTATCCACAAACATCACTAGCTGTTTCTTTACATATTAGTCTTCATTTGCATAATGCCACCTACTCATCAAAAATTTAGTCAAGCTCTTGGGGCAGTTACTCTGCCTTGCTAGACAGATGCAACACATATTAAGCTGGTAAAGAAAAATGAATAGAGACTGGAGAAATATTATCTCAAGTAAAGACCATATTTATTATTGCTAATTTTGTATCTAGTAGAAGTAGACATTTATGGGTAGTACATTACTGCCTATGATTCAATAATGCAATCAAAAATACCACCTTTGCCTAGGCAAATTTTATTAACAAAATTCTACTTTTTGGTTAGACATAGGTGGTGGTGGTGTAGGCCAGACTCCTATAAATAAATAAGAATAAAACGAACTTATACATGCTTTTTATCACAGTCCTATGTAAGGATGAAAAAATAAGATTTAAATTTTCTTGGATAGATAAAGAATTTTAAAAAGCCATAGCAATTTCAATATGAATTTAGAAACAATGTGTGCTTTCAATTTTACAGTAAAATCATGCTATAAATAAATCAGGGGGGAAAAGTGTTTCTTCAACAGAAAGGGGAAGTTTTAGAAGAGATAGAATGATTGTAGAAGAAACAAGGTGTGAAAATGAAGGCATTTAATGTAAAAGGCTGAAGAAAAGGTATTTGAAATGAGTAAAATGAAATAGATTTTTGAACCATGTTCAGTTTATTAGACGATAGCTAAGCTTCTAAAAAGAAAACTGAATTTTGTAATAGATTTTGAAACTGAATTCAGAATATTTATCTGCTTCAGGAAAAGTTGTCTAGGACAGCCCAAATCATCCTCACTGTTAGATAATACTATTACAGTAATATATGTCCATGGCCTTGTTTTAATGGAAATATACAGCAATTTTATTCTTAAAATAAAAAATATGCTTGAGGAAGGACCACAGACCACCTACAATGATCAATATTAGACCTGAAGAGTAAAGGATGGAGTTGGGTAACGCTACAGATTTGTTCAAAGCTGAAGACAATTTCTCTTTGCAATACAAAGAAAGATAGGCTCTTAATAATTCTTAATAGGAAACATCATTGAAGGAAAACAGACAGCTCTGAAATTATTTCATCACGTTGACAAGTAGCCAGTAAGAAGATTAATACTGAGTTGTCAGTAAAGATTGAATTGTACAATGGATCAAAATAGTCACAATACATCTGTATCGTAGAGACATGGAGAAAAAGAAAGGTTTGGAGGGGAAAAAAATCTTTAAGGCTGAATTCACGGTAAAGACGAAAGGATTTTTGACCTCATAAAATATCAAAATGTAACTCTAACAAATGAAATAGTACATAAGCCAAAAGATCTCTACCATATTATGGTGGTTTTAGCCCAGACATAAATCAATGCAGCCACTTGTTCAACTCACCCCTTTCATCCCCACCAGTGGAATGGGGAGGAGAATTGAAGTGAAACTTGCGTGTTGAAATAAGAATAATTTAATAATTAAAATACAATAATAATAGTTAATAATCTCAATAACAATATTAATAATGATAATAAAAAGGAAATAAGTGATGCACAATGCAATTGCTCACCACTGCTGACCAATGCCATACTCAAACCCAGACAAGATTTCCTGCCAGGAAACTTCCTTTCTTTTGTATGCTGTGGATGATGTTCTCTGGTGTGGAGTATGTGTTTAGACAGCTCAGGTCACCTCTCCCAGCTATGCTCTCTCCCAGTTTCTTTTGCTCACGTCCTCACTGGTAGAGCATAACACAAGGAAATAGTCTTTGGCATGGGATAAACACAACTTAGCCAAAGCCAAAACATCAGTGTGTTATCAACATTATTCTCATTCTGAATCGAGAACACATCACTGTAACAGCTTCTGAGAAGAAATTAGCTCTATCCTAGCTGAAACCAGGACACATATACATTTTAGGCTATTGAATAGCACAAATTACATGGAATCAGAGATTGGTTTGGATTGGAAGGGACCTTAAAGATCATCTAGTTTCACCTCCCCTTTCATAGGCAGGGACTCCTTCCACTAGACCAGGTCACTCAGAGCCCCATCCAGTCAGGCCTTGAACACTTCCTGGGATGGGGAGTCCATAATCTCTCTATGCAACCTGTACCAGTTCCTTACCACCCTCAGTGTGAAGAATTTTGTCCTAATATCTAATCTAAATCTAACTTCCTTCAGTTTAAGACCATCTCCCTTGTCCTAGCACAACATGCCCTTGTGAAAAGTCCCTCTCTAGTTTTCTTGCAGGCTCCCTTTGGGTACTGGAAGACCACAATGGAGTCTCCTTGGAGCCTTCTCTTTTGCAGGGTGTACAGCCCCAGGTCTCTCAGCCTTTCTTTGTAACAGGTGCTCCAGACCAACTTAGTGGCTCTCCTCTGGACTCGCTCAAATATGTTAATGTCTTCCTTGTGTTGAGGGCCCCAGAGGTGCACATAGTACTCCAGGTGGAGTCTCACAAGGGCAGACTAGAGAGGGAGAATTATCTCCCATAAGAAAAGTCACCTCACATAAGTACGCAATTCAGTATCAATATACTGCCTTTAAAATTAGCACTGATTTTCGTTTAATCACATAATCCTCAATTTTAAAAAAATAGTTATCAATTGAGAAGGAAGAACATCTTCAAAGTAAGAACAGAAAGACCAGAAAATGGATGCTGATTATCAAATAGACAGATTGATCACAGCAGTAAGCTGCTACCAAAACTGCCTTTAGGATAAAAGAAGCACTCATAAGACATTGTGAGTGCCTTGAAGGAGTAACCTCTAATTAAGGTACTGTTTCCTAAGGATGCTATAAGCCTACTTTGGATTTCTTACAAAAACTAAGAGATAACTTAGTCTAATATTGGTCTTAGTCAATTACTTGTCCATGTACATCATCTTTCAAGATTTTAAAGCCCTTCTGTGGACAGGCTTATCCTTTCAGTGAAAGGTTCTCCTCATTTTAAAAGGTAATTGCACTGGAAATATAAGATTTTATCATCTATTAGTTGGCTTTGCTGAGTTTAGTATCTGTGTCCCAGACTAAGACCTGCATTAATCAGAGGCACATATTACATATTTACTTCAATTGATGTAGCCACTGAAGTGTGTTTTAAGACACCAGGCAGGTAAATTCCTAAACATGTCCAATTTAGGACCTTTTCTTGATAATCCACTATTAGTGCCCATGAGTACTGGCATTTCAACACATTGTGTAGGAACTACCCTGTCTTCCATTACTGACACGGACACATAGAAAGGCTCAAACTGAATTTTTCTTAAACTAAAATTGTATTTACCTATTCGTGATTTTTTTTTTTTTTAATCTAGATATCTGTTTCTCCCTTAAGCAACTTGGGCTCCACTATGATACTGAAAAATATCCATATCTTGTAGATAGGCACTGCAAATACACTAGATAATAATGAAGATCCAACCATCTAAACAGACAAGAAACTAACATTAAACATTAGTAGCCAGCTGTGAAAAGAGTAAGTTTTTTTTAGTTAATTATGAAGAAACAAAGCCAATGAAAAATAAACTATGTGGCAATCATTCACAAGAATTTATATGAATATATGATTAAATTGCTAATGTGACCTTAGAAAAATGAACTCTGAGAAAATACTAGAAGCATGAATGGAGGGGAATACTTTAGCAACACACCAAATTTCTTACTTTACAGACGTTACTAACTTTATTGTTTCTTGAAGCACTTCACTGCAGCCTTAGCTTCCAAAGTTTTTGCTACCCCTCAAGGTTTAAAACTGCAGAGCCTGGAACTGTGATGGGCCCTCAATCAGCTCTTAGAGGCAGTTAAGCAAGTTCTGAGTCCTCATACTTCATGAGATCTTACTTCGGAAAGACCACATTCCTCCATAGGAGCGATAAGGGATAATATATAGCAAAGGAAAAGCAAGTGGCAGGAGATCCATCTTGACTGAAGGAAGTATTGAAATCCTCAGCAGAACAGGTAACAGACTATATGTAGGCAATGATATATAGGGAAAAGCGTGCATATGTACAGGAATATGCTAAAAGTCTAATTAATTTTCATCATCACATTTGGGTAAATAGATGTACATGAATCTAGATTAAATAAATAGAGCTAACAGGGAACTAAACTGGGAAGATTAATATATCTACTGAGAGCTGCAGTGAGTTCCTATTATTCTTCCTAACCCGTTTTTTCTTTTTAATATCAACGTGCTCAATTGCTGTTCTGAACTAAGAGGGAGCATGCAAGGCATGGCTGGAGAGACCATAGGCTCTTCTTCCCTGACAAATAGGCTGCATGTGTGCTAATGCTTGTCCACAGGAATTTGGTGTTGTAAGATAATGCATCCTGTTAATACCTAAGGTTTCATTAAAAAATTAAGTTTTACCTGTTAAATAAAAACAAAAGACAAAAATACTAGAATTCAAAAATCCACACTTCTTATACCTGAGCATTATCTATGGATTAAAACAAAATCTCTTTATGATATATATCATTAAATGGCATTGAATGTATCCAGGGAGCTTTATTCTCTAATACTACCTCAAGCTCCTTTTCTACCTTTGAATTTACTCTTTTAGTTACTCTACACATTTAGGTAGCTAAGTAAAAATCACAGACACGCCATCATATTCAGCGCTCTGATCCTTTGTGATTGGTGCAGTCAACATTTTTCAAATCTCATTCACGAAGTGCTTTATGTGATCATAATGTTACTGTATGTTAAATACAGCTAAGACTGACATAGTTTAATGCTTCATAAAGTTGCCAGACAACCACACACAGGAAGCATATCTGACAAGGTGATCTGTACATCATTGCTCAGGGTGATTTGTGTTGAAGGTTTGCAATTAAATTCCTTTCTTTTAGTATGCTCCATGACCATCATGCAAAGCAATATGCCATCAGCCCTCAAGCTTCAGAGCAATACTAATTTTGTTTTATCTTTCTACTAACATAGAAACAGGCAACACAGAGTAGGTGCTGATAGTCCAAAGAAGAAAAAGTAAATACTGAAATCTGCTTTACGCTGTGGCTCAGAATTCATACATCCAATCTTGTTAACTTTTGGGGACCTCAAACTCTTGGGAAGGCATCAAAAGAATAGAAAAGTAAAAAGGGGATGTGCCTTGAACAAAAGCTCTATATTCAAAATACATATTGTCTGCTTGTTGCCACCAGTGATTAGGGATTCATTGCCCCAGGACTCCTGTCTCTGATGTGGTGCATGGTGCTGTCCTGACTTTCTGTCTCTGTGACCTCTCTGAGGCTCAGCTCATATGTTTCTTGTTCTGTAACAATAATAGGAGTTTCACTTCACTGAAAAAATGAAACAGGTGGCAAACCAAGGAAGACTCATGTGTAAAGGAGAGAGGTGTAGATGCTGGAATAATAAAATAAAAAATTCCAATGCCAAAAGCAAAAAGAGCCTCCATCATTAATTTAGTTTAAGACAAAGACAATCTTGTTCATATAAATTTTAAAAGATTAAAATATTATTAACCAGGCTGTTTTATAAGCCAACAAGAACTGTATTTGTTCATATATGAAAACAAATGTAATTATACTGATACCAATTTATTAACATCTTGGAGAAAATGCATGAATTCATGTAGAATTTATAAAGGTTTGACAGAGGCATTAAGAAATACTCATTAAGTATCAGAGTTAATTACAGGCTTAAATAAGTTGAAAGGTGCTTATTACAATCATAGAGCTCCCAATGTCTGATATTTTCATATCAGACATGCAATATGCTACCACATTCACAAATATTTTATAACATCTTTGCAAGTTGCAATTTAAAAATAAAGCATATCCACTATATGATGTCTGCTATTTAAACCCAAGGAAACATATTGAAAATTTATAAAATTAAATTTGGGGTTTAGGCCAATTTCCTTGATGTTTTATACCAATACCTTTCATTTCAAAGCATTTATGTTAGCAGAGATGAGTCTAAAACTTAAAGCTTCTCAGCTAAAAATATGATCTTTCAACAGTAAAATGGCAGTCAGTCTTTGTTATAACTGCTAGCTGAGGCACTTGTAAGGTACTTATAAAAAGGGGCATTTTAAAATCAGGGTTTGAATTTTCTTTTGCTAAAACAGACTTTTGGTGATAGCAGTTTTCCATCTTATTGACAAAGTTTGCTCACTTGATAGAAAGTTGCTTCTTGCTGAAACTAAGCTGAAATTTGAAGTGCTATATAAAGACACTCTGCTGTATTCAACTATCTCTACCAAAATTTTTCTGTTGATACAGTGAGGCTCAAAAAAAAGAGGAAAGGCTCCTGTTGCTAGACTTTAAAACAAATGCTGAAAGTAGAGATTCCAGAAAGAAAACTCCCAGGGATATGAGAAATAAGATTTAATCAGCTTTCTTCACCTTGCCCAATCCTCAAAATAGTGAAGCTGTGCAATCTACCTATATAATTTCAACATTTGATGTGAGTTAAAAACCTTATGTTGTTAAACGATACCTTCATAAAGATATAAAAAATTTATTAATATGAGAGCCTTTGTGTTACAGAACACTAAGTCCCTGATTAGGCTTCTTTCTCTGCCCTAATACAGAGTGTTGAGAATGACATGTGAACAGTTCACAAGGTCAAATCATGGCTTAAAATACAGTCAATAGTCATAAATGCACAACACCAGTGGTTATGGAAGCTACAAGTAAACACTAAAGGGGTGAATTTTCAAAAAATCCTTACATGTCCAGAGCCTAAGTTTCAAAAAAACACTTCTCTGATCTGCATGAATAAAAATCCCTTCTGTATTTTTATTAAATTAGATTAAATAGGGGAGCAACTAAACCCAGTACCATTTTATGTGACCTCACTTGTCCATAGAATTATTTTATTTTTCCTGGCAAATTTCTAAGAAGCTTTTATTAGCAGTTGACAGTTTTTAGTATATGAAATGAAACAAGATGCTATGTAAAGTACAATGAAAGAAAGATAAATACATAAGTGGAATGAATAGTTATGACCTGAGAAACACTGCGTATGGAACCACTTTTTAGCAAACTTCAACATGAGCTGTATTTTAGATATGACAGAAGCATTAGGATATCACACTTTCATATGCGAAGTAGGAACACAATTGCTCAGAAGTGTCAGTTCGTATATCTACCTATTTCTATTTTTGCATATGTTGGTACAAGTGCAGGTACAGTTAATAACAAATCTGAAAGATGTAGAAGTTTGGGGTTTTTTTCTCCTTCCCTTAGAAAAATATATGAAAAATTCATGCTGTTGTCAAAACTCTTCCCCACTGTGGACCAAATAACATTTGTTGGGAAGCATATACCACTCACAAAAACAACAAAAAGCATGGCAAAATATTCCCAGACATGAGTGTATCACTTCCAGGATGTAATTCTGTAGGGACTTTAAGAAAGAATGACAGAAGAAAAGTTTTTGTGGTTTTGGTTTTTTTGTTTGTTTTTTTTTTTTTTCTTTTTTTTTTGTTTTGTTTTGCTTAGTTGTTGGTTTTGTTTGTTTCTAGCAAATAATCGGAGGGATTTTAATTAGTTCAGAACATGCAAAACAAATGCAATCCAGACCCCTCAAACAATAACCCACCACACACAGAACTCAAGTGCCCAAGAGCCTATTTTTCCACAACAAGACCAGATAACTACAGATGTATTTTTTAAATTAGATTGCTGTGTTTAAAATAAAATAAATAAATGCCAAAACACAGAGCAGCATGGCCTCAAATTTAGGTGAAAGGGGAATTATGAAATGAGTTCTGCTCCTTACCTCCCTTGCATTCAGACTCCTTCATCTCTGCTTGAAAATGTTTGTTATTCCACCTTCAGACTGATATTGGCAAATTTCAAGAGAAGCTTTTGCTTTTTTTACTTGTTTATCTGTGAGACACCATTTCTGGCTATCAGATACTTTGCAGGCCTAACATATTTCACATTCAAGGGTTAAGAAAAAGAACGAATAAAGATGATTCCTCTTCCCTTCTAGAAGTATTAGCTCAGCTCAGCCTTCTAAATATTAAAAAAGCATAGCAACAGCAAAACCTCAATTATGAGCAAGGTTGCTGGATACCCCAAGCATCTCTAATGTCATACAGCCTGCTTATATTCTGTCCCAAAATCTTGTTTATTCTGCAAGCCAATGAGTTAGTACGACTGAAAAATGTCTCTCTAAATACTGAGAGAGCCCCCCTTCCACAGAAGTTGATGGGATAGTAATGAAAAGATCAGATTGCTATCATTTAGCTCCCTAGCTGGAGCACAGTTCAACCAACGTAATCCAATTCTATAATTGTACTCTGATGCTGAGGTTTGTAAATTACATTTCAGAGGATTTTTTGACAAGCTTAACAGTTAAAAAGTCAAAGTTTATTGAACACATATATGCCATATGTCACAGATTCATACAGACTCATTTTTAGGAAACTTTGGAAACAGTTTTCTGTATTCCATTATGATCTTCAAAAGCAGAAGACTAAACATCAGAAATTCTTGTCAAGTTAGAACTCCTCATGGAAAGCATGAGTCTGATTTTTATAAATACTAGGACAAAATTAAAAATCAGGCATGAAATCTGATACACCCCTGAACATGGCTGGACTCCAAAGTGACTTTTTAGTCAGAGGAATAGTGAACCAATGGATTGCAACAATTGTGTGGCCTGTGCTTATTGATGATGCACACAACATGCATAGCAGTGAGCCTGGTATTTATAAAAAAAATTGCTTATAAAATGAAAGACCAGTCTTTCCACTCTTGGCTCCGAAACTCCCTCTCTGACAAAACAAAGAAACAAAGAAAGCCAGTCTCTGTTCCTTTCACTGAACTAAAGCAAAAACCTTCTGAAGACTGACCATGTTGATAGGACTTAGCAGTAACCTCTGATGTTACCTGCACAATTGTAGAATCAGGCATCACCAGCCACACTGTCCCACAGAAATCTGTTTTGTTATGGAAGAATCTGTACTTTCAGGTATCTCTGTAATTCCTGCTGATGCATACATAATTTATGGGCTCATATGGAGAAAAGAACCACCATTCTCTCTAACTGTGCCTTGGCAAATGCATACTGGCTGCAACAAAATATTAATACTACTTTCTTAAGGCTTTTAAACATTTAAGTATTTCATAGACACTGAAACCAGAAGAAAAGCTTTATTTTCAAGGAAGGGAATTAAAACAGTCAACAAGCACCAAATTAATTATTTACTTGGAGGCTCTAATTTAATCCTGACTACATTTACATGTAAATTCACCATGATATAAGAACACAGCTTCTTGGCCTCACGGTTGAAAAGTACCCTCCAGAGAATTAATCTTTATTATATGTAAAGGGAAAAAAAGAATACAAAGTGACAGAAATGCTATAGAGCATGCTTCTCCAGCTGAAAGCTGGTAAAAGAAGGATCAAAAGAGTGCAGTATTCTGTATTACCAGCAGAGAAACCATTTCCCTCTGTGTCTATACTTCTACAGAGGACATATACATCAGTGATGCAGGGAAGTTCTGCTCTGAAGAAATAATCCAAAGAATGGGGAATCTGCAGAGACATTCCCTGTCTCTAGCTCACCTCATCACTCTGCTCCTTGGAGAATCCTCTTCCCAGAAACTACATGATATGTTGAGGAAGCATGCAGAATCCGTCTCCCTCCTAAATACTGTAATCTGCATTATAATCAGGTACAACCACTAAGCACTTCTGCAGTGCTGGAGGAGGATTTTTTAACCTTCCATTACTACTATCAAAAGCAGAGATCTCAAGAGATCTGTGGCTCACTCATCTTCTGGATCTCTCAGGTATATGACTGACTGTTACAATCACCTTAGAATAGTACAAAATAAATCCCTTTCCAATGGATCGGAAAACAAATTTTAGCTTCAGAAATTGAACTTGTAAATGAGATTAATTGCAAAAGACATACAAATGTCTTCTGTGACCTCCACAGTCTTTAGTTTCCTTCTGAGTTTAAAGTTCTACTCTTAACTAATAAAAGGTTAATGGGTGATTATAGCAAGCTTTCAATTTGCAATTATTCCAGATGACTTGAAATCAACAGAGATAGGTAAATTAAATATAGGTACAAAGCAAATTTTTGGAAACAGATTATAAATCCTCATTTGCATGACACAACCTTAAGGGAGATCAGATCCCACAAAAAAAAAGCAATTTTAAAAATGCATCCGGTTACAAGTTATTAAAAAGCTAGAAGAAACCACTAGAAGTTTTGAATCTTAGCAACACAAAGAACAGGGGTTTGTTTTCCGAACTTGCACACTTATTTACAGCCTTGAGGATTCTAAACTGTAGAAGACTGAAAGAAACCCCAATTGAAACATACAGCCCCAAGAACTGTATTTTTTGAATTTATCTTATGTCATTCAGCTCTGAGTCTGCCAGCATAAGAAAGATATGGACTTGCTTGGGTGGGTCCAGAGGAGGGCCATGAGAATGACTGGGGGCTGGAGAACCTCTGCTCTGAAAACAGGCTGGGAGAATATACTCTACTTCACAATGAGACCTTAAAAACAGCTGATACTGATAGCTTAGTTTAAGAGGTAAAAGACTGAACTGCATGCTAACTTTCCATGTTGGCAACCTTCCAAACATTGGCAGATACAACCGAAATATTTATCATGTCAACAGAGAAAATTATGGGAATTTTAAGATCACAATCTGTATTTGCCTATGTTCCTTAAAAACCTGTTTCTTATGCTATAGTAAGGTACAAGGGCAGAGCAATACCAGGAATGAGCAATATGGTTATCTGTGCAAATTTTCAAATGTATCTTTGGAGCAGTGATATGACATACCAAGTAACACAAAAAGCCTCATTTATTTTTCCCACTCTACCTTCATTGAGGTATTTCCATAGTCTCTTTTACAAAAGCTTTTTAAAATTTCTGAATTTTTCCACTGCCCATGATGATGACAATCTCAGATAAATACAACAAAGACATTAAAACAAATAAAAAAGGTGGCTAGGTAACCCCAAAAATGCAAAACCACCACATTTCTTAAAAAAAAATCTGTTGCAGTAAATTTTTTTTTTAATGTTCTGTTTTTCATTTTATGTTCTGTTGAAAAAAGAAGTATGCATACTATCCATATATATACATATTAATTTAAAGGCCTTTCTTGAAGGATACTTAAGGATCTGAAGATTCATAGAAAGACATAATCCGAGACAGACATTTTTGACATTGATTTTCAGCAGATAAGCAATCAGTCAGGACAATCAAATATTTCAAAATTTTCAAAGCACAGTCAAAATATGCCAATTTTGTTCATGTTAAAATTTCCATTCCAGTTCTCTTGGATGTGATAGATACACTTTTGCTGTTTCACAAAGGGATAACATAATTTTGATCTGCACATGCAGCAGTAAAGGTTTTTTTCAAATATGACTGCAGCTGTGTAACATAGAAATTTCCCTTTTTGGAGAAGATCCTTTCAAGATTTTTAAGACTTCAGAGAAAAATGAAATGAGAATTATTTTTATGTCTCTGTGGCCTAGATGGTAATGATTGAGTGTTTTTGAGTTTCTTTCACAAAGGAAAAATATTCTGTGACAAGGAAATTACAGAACAGGAAATTGCTGGCAAGGTTTATGTATTTTTTAATCTCTTTTGGTAATAATAATCTTCAGTTATTTTTAACAGAGTAATATATTTAGAGAAAACAGTTGGCAATTAATATACAGATGTAGTGAGAATTAATATTCAGCCTACTGTATGCTTTATGAAAGGGACAGGGAAGGAATGAAAATTATTTTCCAACAAAAAACTGCATGTTTGTAACTCAATAGGCATTGATTTCTCATATGAATTACTAATGACACTCTCAAGAGTATAAAATCCATTGTATGAATTTAGAATAAAAGAAGTCTATTTTTTATCTTTGAAAAATGTAAACTTGTATTTACTTTCCCCATTTTATGAATGAAAAAATATATGTGGGTGATCATTATTTCTATGTGAAGCATTACATACATTCCAGAATGAGATTATGAATCTACCAAAGCACAAGTGGTTAAATGTCATGGACCTGTGTGCTTGTTTCCACAAACCCACATGTTTTTGATGGCAAAACTTTGTTTTTTGGTAAATGTTTAAGCGAATTCTAGGTTAACACACAAAAGCAGAAGATACTAAAGGAAAATAGACTTGTAGATGTTCCTCTCTATTGAAAACATTCTACAAAATAAACTTCTAGTTATAAATGTAGACTGTGTATTTTATTTCAGGGTATGCCTTCTGTTTCAGTATGGATGAAAACATTGTAACCTTTAGTACAGGAGCAACTGAAACAGTCTACACAGGAGTGAAAGGAATCTCCCATAGTATTAAGTCCAGGTCCCCACTGTCACAGACAACTATTTCATGCATTACAGTCTCTGGCTACCTCAGATCATATCATTATAAATTTGAAATCAACATATACAGATACATTCATCTTAGTTAACTTCCATCATTGAATCCATTTCCTAAGCATTCTTCTCCAATGCCCTCCTTTGCGTTACAGTTTTTGTTGCTTTAAAAAAATCCTAGGATGTGTCTGTTTTTTCTCTAAGTCAAGACAAATACTCTTTGGATTCTCCAATTAGTCTCCCTTTACCCCTTTTTTCTTTTTTTTTCTCTTTTACAGGCTCTTTTATCTCCAGTTCCTGCTGAAAGGCTGACAGCAAGCAAGGAAATAGAAGTAGTTTTTGCTTCATGAAACCAGCAGGAAAATGGGATTTAGTATCTCTGAAATACCAAAGATTCCACTTCAGCCTTAGAATTCAGCTTTCTTTCAAGTTTTTAATCTGTATAAAGCTGGTGGGCTTTATTTCCAGTATTAGATAAAATTAAATCTACATTATTTACATTTTCATGTATAAATTTTCAACTCACTGCTGGCTTGTTATGTATATTCTCTTCCTTGTCATATGGTTTTTCACTTGAAAACATCACTATGAAGCCTGAGTAACTGGAAGGATCCACCACTCATTGCCATTTAGATGTATATCAGAAGTACAGCAGGAGAGCAATTTAAGAAAGTGTTCTGTATTGAGATACTGGTTCTATGCAGCTTAATATCAGATCATTGATCACACCCACATAGCTCAACCAAAATAATCCATCATGATTGTGTTGCAATTTCAAATGAATGACCAAATTTCTAAGGGATGAGCCACAGACCACTATCAATGACATTGACTGATTCTTGTGCATTGAGAAGTATGCTCCACATAGGTTTGTAGAAACAAAAGAAAGATTATCTGAGAACATAAACAAAAAACAAATAAGCAAACAAACAAACAAACAAACCCAACACCAATTCTTATTACTTTATTAAGAAAGATATAGAATATGAAAGTAGTTTATTAGTTACAATGACACAAAGAAAATGATGAGAAAAAGGGCCTTCTAAGCTAAACTTTCCTGGGTAACAAGATATATATAAATATTTTATTTTCTACTTAGGTTTCTGAGACATTCTTGTAGTTACTATTATATGCACAATGTTAACCCAAGAAACTGAAGCTCAAACAAAAGGACATGTTGAAATTATTATTCTTATATAATTGCAAAATGCTTCACCTTTCAGACCATCATGACCTGTATGTCCCTTTCTTGAAGTTTTTTTCCTCTTCGCTAGGATTACCCTTCCTTGGCTTTCAGAAGTGTGTGGGGACAGACATTGTCTTCTGAGTGCTTTAGTGTTTGCCGACTTCAGTTTGACCTTTTATATTCGTTACTGAAGAGGTAGGATTCAGGAGATGCCATACTTACCCCAGAGCAGCTACTAAAACTTTATATTTCACGAAAATATAAATCAACTGTTTTAAGAAACAGAGAACAAGTTTAAATCCCTTGCCATGATTACAAAATCCTACTACAATTTTCACAAGACTATAGGCCTGTATAAATCCTCTTTGAGTTCTTCGAAGTTCTCTTGCATCCTCTGAATGCAATGTATTCTGCATTTCTATATCAAAACTTACAATATTAGACTTAATTTTTTGCATCTATTCAGTTTCAACTGAAATAAGTGTTCAATATGCTGAATCAAGAATATATACTATGATCAAGGTATTTTATCATTGTTCACAACTTACTCTTCAATATTAATAGACAGTTGCTAAATCATTTTAAATTCTGTCTCTGCCAGGAACAATCCTTGTGTTAAATTTTAAATGAACAATATAAAACACACACAGCTGACTAGCAGTGTCAAAGAGAAGTTTTAGATTTATTAGTATGTCTCCTTTTGAAGTTCATATTTTAGTGTCTATTCAGGGAACTTAGAATACCTTTTAGCTTTCAAAATATCCCTCAAACTTGATTGCACCTCTGTGCTGTTAGGGATGTAGAAAATGAAAAGACCAATTTGGTACTCAGTGAGGTTAGGCTAACTGGATAGGACATAGAAAAGTGCTGGATATGATATAAGAAATTCTCAGACATGTTAGGTACTGAAATGAGAAGCTGACAAAAGCTACAGATAGTGCCATGAGGGATGGCAGAATTTCATCAGTGCGTAGGTGGAGCAAGTAAGAAATGGTCAGGCTCCACAGACCACCGATAAGAAGTATTGGATGCCTTTGGGGAGTGAAGGCATGCAAGGCCAGCAGAGTCTTGGTAACTCTTTCAGTAATACAACATAAGCAAAAATGATCTAGATAGGAGTATCAGAAATACCAAATATGGGTGTAGACGTAGCAAAAAGGGAAAAAGTGGGGAGAAAGCGGTTACTAAAATGTTGTTTACCTGGCAGGAGAGCAGAGCAGAAAACGGCAGGTGACAAAAAGAGTCAGGAAAAGGAGTAATTAGAAATGGAAACCATGTGATTAGTAGTGTTTAGGGGTACTTGCTGGAGAATTCTGTCCAGTCTCAATCGGGACAATAAAGCTACCCATGTTCTGACCATATTGCACAAATCAAACCTGCTTCCCCATCCTGCAACAAAAGCAAGAAGTTGCTGAGAAGGGTCCATGGTTAGTAGGAAGGCTCACAGACAAACAGATTGAACCTGTGACAGCATGAGCATCTGAGGCACCATATCCTAAAATCTATGGACACACAAAAAAGTTTCAGGCATCAGAGTAGTTCTGTGGCTTTCAAGGACTATATTCTGAGGCTTGGTTATCAACAGGATCCCTACACAGCATTCTTATAATGTCATAGGGCAGCATTCTTGTCTCAGGACGTGAAGCTTCATGAGACTTACTGAAGTATTTCCTCCTTTGAATCTGTTGTACATTTCCCAGCTCCAGGAAGTATAAGCATTAGATACTTACCCTTTAAGGATATTTTTAAGGAGCCCAACTATTTACCAGGAAATAGAAGTACAAAAAGCTTTTAAAGTACAGGCAGATCTTTGTCCATACTAAAAAATCCAAACCACCTCATTATGATAACATTTTTCAGCAAGACAAAGGCAGAACTGACCATCTCTTTCCGAGTTAGTAGGAAGCCAAACAGCCTTAACCAGTCCAGACACATACAGTTAAGTGATATGTTTTTCTTCCTTATTATCTGTTACTTAATGTGCCTTAAAAGCACAATCTCCAAAATCTGCAAAAGTCACTGAGAGAAAAATGTTCATCACCACCCATGTCTCGACGCTATTCTTACCAGCCATTCTTACACACAACCCTCAATGTCTGTGGTGAGAGAGTGCAGGGGGTCTCATCAGGATGGTTTTTGTTGCTCATCTGTAACAAATTCTGTGTGTTTTGTAACACCACTGAAGAAACTGAGAAAGTGTGTGGCAGAGGAACAAAACACAGGAGTTAAGAGAGAGAAATAAAAAGAGATTAAGCATCCACTCATGAACACAAGTGGACAGCTATTTTAACTACATTTCATTTATACTCAGCTTCCAATTGATTACACTGACTAGTGCCTTATAACGAGACACACAGTGCATTTTGAAATACAGTCTCTGTATTTTGAGTGTAAGACAAATGTCATCTAAGGGAGTCAAATACATATACCCCTATATTGCAGCAGAAGAGAACTCCAAACCCACCCCCCAAAAATCTCCCCATAAAATAAATACATAAATATTTGAATTTTTTTTAATGATGTAAATACAGACTAATTTCAAAGTAAAGAACAGGCAACAGCCTGTTAAATGGAAGTATAATACCCTTCTTCAAAGTCTTCTGGCTAGGATATTAATTGCCTGAGAGACCATAATGGGATAAAAACAATAACAGAAACAGGCAGTGTGATGCTATTACTTATCACATAGATAATTTTCAAGTAAAAGAGAGAGGCATAAATGGAATCACTTGCTATAATTTATGCCTTTATGAAACATAAACACATTATGGACAAAACTGAGACCATGTAAATGAAAATTAGTTTTGGCATGGAGTAGTGTAAAGACAGGGTTAAGACTTGGAGATGACTGTTAATGAAACCATAAAGCAAATCAGCACATAAATATATAAAAAGGTGACCTAACTAGACACACATTTAATTTACACAAATAATTCTAATGTGAGTGTATAACTAATGTAATTCCTGAGGTCATTCATGCAAAATCTATTACTCCCTCTTTGTCAACAGCTCAACAGTGCCATTATTCAGAAGATGGATACTGTTTTAAATGGTGTTCTTTCCTGAAAAAAAATTCTACTTTAGGGTATCACATTAGTTTAGAAAAAGACAACTTCTCTTTCACTCTCTGCATGCACAACAAGCATAAAATCCCATTAGCAAGCATATCATAAAAACAACATTAAAACATTATATATATTTATTTTCTTTTATTTATGGCTAGCAAGGAGGGCTTGTGACCTGTAAACACCTAGCTTTCCACAGAATTAATGAATAACATTTTGGAAAGCATTAGAATAAATGCATTTAAAATATCATTTACTGTACATCTTGCATTTTTTATAGTCCTACACTCTTTCACCATTTAGCAGGAAAATAAAATATAATGAAGAATTAAATATATAATTGATGTTCATGTAATTCATTAAATCTGTACCCTATAACCAGAGCATTCATTACTGTAATTAGGACATGTAAAAAGGCTTAGACTACTTAAATGTTGAACTGCTTCTAAGCCAAGGTAGGGACTAGGAGAGCTAAGGTGGTCAGAAGCTGATTAGTGAAGCAACTGTAACTACAGCTGACACTGTTTTCTCCTTTCCTGAGAATATTAAAAATGAGAATGGTTATTTATCAGTAAGGTGATAGCTAGGGATACACTCGGATACTGAAACACGTCTCTTGCCATTCACTAATCATGTGTCTGAAGAAAGGCAAAAACTGGTTGCTGTGAGACTGAGAGTACTAACTTTACTTTTCACCCTCAGATACAGCATATTTGTATGGTCTACATCCTCCAAGTTTCTCCTTTGTGCAGATATGCCAGTCCAATCCCCCTTTTTTTTTTATCAGAAGCAAGAAAACTTCTGTATTTTCCCCAGTTTCTTATACACATGCATACTACCTGTGGAAAAAAACCAATTCTGACCGGTTTGTATTTAAAGAGGTCAAATATTTATGGAAAGTATTTTCACCGTAGTCTTTCTGCAGGAAGAGAGATTGCGCTAGGAAGAGAGACTGTGCTTTCCCTTAAGATTGCCTATTAAAATGTTGTCTGTTCTCATTTTTGAAAGTTAGCATGCCCTAAGGACTACAGCTGTTTGGTATTCTGCAGAAGGGCTACACTGGCACATTTGGAATGCACATTTGGCATGCACATTTGGCTTTTCTTTGAAAATAGTATTTACTTTCATTTTTAGGTATGGGATAAGGACACAAGTTCCTTACTAGCTATTCCTTCAGTAAGATCCAACTATAAGGCACGCTTATGAGGATTTTGAATAGAAGATCAATTAAGTTTTTTTATTATAAAAATCCTTGACATAATAAAATTCAATTCTCAATTGCTTAGATCATAAAAAATTTCAATTATTTTCTCAAAAATGCTTTGTGATAACTGTTTACTTCAATTTACTATTTTTGTCTTAGAAAGGTTTCAGGGCAAACAATGAAGATTTTTAGAAGAAAGGACAAAAATAAATACAAAATTTGTCTGCTACAATAGGAGAGAAAGGGGTTGTAGTGATTCAGAAACTTCTGAGTAAAATTCAAATTAGGTAGGAAATTACTTAAATAATACAATTTGTTCCTTAAGTTTAAACATTTTTCCTCCTTTTACCTGTAAACTGTTCAGAAAAAAACAGAATTTGTACATGACCAACAAGACTTGATCAATATTAATGCTAAGATTTCAGAAAAATTTGTGCTAGTATACCTGGTAAACCCAGAACCCACTATAGAATATAATTAGAAAGAACAAAGCTATCCCTAGAAGGCAAATTGATAATCACATTTATGAGAATGAAGACTGTTTTTTTTTTTCATTTTGATTGCTTCAAGACAAGGAATCCATCTCTCCTCTGCTGTCTACTTTTTCCAGAAAATCAAACTGACTTATTCATGTACAGAAAGGAAGGAACTGGATAAACACTTTGGAAGGAGAATGAAAAAAATAGCATGAAGTTAAACCATGATTAAATTGAACTTGTTGATGCTAAGAGCAAAAGTGTGAGCGTGGAAGGGAAGACAGAATGGACTAAAAAGGACTCAAAGTAAGAGTTAAGTACATCAGGGGAGGACAAGAAGCTACGGGTGTTCGAGAAGGGAAAAGTCTCTTAACATTTGGCCAAGTAAAGGCTGACATTTTGGAAGGATTTTCTTGATGAAGCCATACCAGAATTGAAGGTGACGGAGATGGATACAGGACAAATAAGAAAAGAATCTGTAGTGCCAGGAGAATGACATCAACTAAATAAAACCAAAAAGGTAAAACCCTGGGGAAGAAACGTGTTGAGAACAATTGATTGAGAGTAGATAATAGCAGCAGATGTAGGAAGGAACTACAAAGTCATGGAGAAGAACAAGTGGAAAGCAGACAATGTGCCCAGGAAGAGTCAAAGAAGGAACACAGACCTAGCTGGAGAAACAGCAAGATAGGAAAGAATTCGGCCTGGCTAGGCAGGAGGCTACAGTCAAATGGGCAAAAATCAGAATTCAAGATCTGTTTAGCAAATGGGGTAGCAGACAACTAACTCAGGCAGCAACAGAAACAGAAGAAAAATAGCTGGACAAGTCAAAAAGGGAACAACTAAAATGATTAGCTAAAATAGGATATACCACCAGAATCCCAGAACAACCAATGACTTCTGATTTCTCTCTGAGCTTTGCCTGTACACAAACTGAATATGTACAAGATTTGCTCAGTTTTGTTCTGTAGGTTGGATGCAAAATTTTCTAATTCTGCTTATTGACCCTTCTGAAGGGTTATCACAGTGATTCCTTTTCATAGTTTATCCCATGTGTGTACAGAATGATGTCATGGCACAACCTCAGATTATGTAGCTGTTGCACATAGAATTTACTACTTCACTTTTTACAGAAGTGGGAAGGCATATGTATGAAAATGGTAAACAGGAAAGGTAAGCTCTGGAAGTGAAAAAATGCTGCCTTAGAAAAATGGATACCTTTCCTCATACTTCTACCAGAGATTTCTTATTTAGTGATACCTAGTAACAGAAAACAGACATATTCCAATCCTTATATTCAGAGTGGCTTGATATGCCAGGGATTTAATATACAATGGTGCCAAGAGATGCAAATCAAGACACAAAATGCCACATCACAACAAAATCAGCTCACATTATTGGATATTTTTATCTTTTACCTATGTGCTTCAGCATGGCATGTGCAGAAGCAGATGAAGCGAACTGCAGATGTGAAAAAAAATGCGGAGATCTTCCTAAGGCAGCCTCATATGCACCATATGGATGGCCACATGTAAATGGGCAATTCTGTACTTGCAGTAGTCAATTAAGCTTATGGCTACATTTCTGAGTGATAAGGAAAAAACCAAAACATTGAGTAACCACTTTTTAAATATGCATGGACCATTTTGTGCACTAAATGAATTCTTGCAGGGTATATGGGAGAATCATTATTTAATTAGAGAGCTTCTTACTGCATATATCAAACGGTGGCACAAAAATCTGTGCTAAACTAAAGTTGCAAAAGCCTTAGATTTCCTAATGTTTTACTTTGCAGTCATAGCAGGGTTTTAAATGCCTAATAAAAGCATGAAGTGTGATCACAACTGGAAATACAACAGTGGTAGTGCATTGTGATGATAGCCTTATTGGACAGAGAGTGCAACCTCAGTGACTTTTTTCTTAGACTGAGCTCTTCTATCACTTCTTGAGAAAGCCATTTGAAATCTCTCATCTGTTCAAGACACACAAACAACTTCAACAGTTAATGGGTTAAAAAAGAACAAAGGCTCCTCCAGACAGACTTCAGTCAAACCACAGCAAATTCCTAAATGAAAAGAAATAGGTCCCTTTAAAACAAAAATAATAAAAATACATATAGTGCCCTCTTGTACTGACTTAAAATCATTGCAAAGGAGAGAATATTAGTTGTTCTGCAAAATACAAGCTGCTCAGTAATACCCTAGGGACTATTATTTTGACCAAAAAGTGTGTTATATTCCAGAGCAGGAGCAGGTTAAACTTCTTTGGTGAATATCCTGAAAACAATAATGCACATCAGGAAGTCAAAGAACACACACACACATAAAAAAGACTATGGTCTAGAAAATATTTATATTGTGATATTGGCACATAAGACAGTAATGGACCTTTTATCTTGAAATGAGATTTTTTTTTTTTTAAAAAGGTTTTGCTGCTTTTTTGACTCTTACTCTTCCTATGAATGGAACCTCTCCAGTCACTCTTCCTATGAATGGAACCTCTCTTATCTGAAAAACAACCATGAAGCTTTTTTTTTAATTCTAACACTAGGAATCAGTGACTTAGCTAAGTACAGTTATCTTTCTCAAAACATACTCAGAGCACTGGAAGCAAATTGGCCTTTTGCAACATTCAGTGCACGGTGGACTAAGCCTCTATGATTCACTTCAGTATTTGTTTTATTTATATAAGTAAATATTTAGATGTAATTATTGAGGTATGACGATTTTCTAGTTCATTGTAATGAACTTCTAAGCCATGATTCAATGACAAATTATTTACATGTGTATCAATTAAGGCTATTATTTTAGTATTTTTTCTTGCTTCTCATTTTTTCTCCTGTGCTGTAAAATACTAACTCATCCATTGGGCTGAAACATCTGCTTCAGCAACCATAGCTAAGAACCTGATTGTAGAGGAGTTTCAGAATAAAAGAATATTTTCAGAGGTCTCTTTCTAAATCTGCAACTTGAACACAATACAACTGCTACAGAATGTTTTTGCAATATAAAATCATGAACTGGATCTTCTTGCCACAATGCCACAACAATGATCATAAAAACGCACAATGTTATTTCTCTAACAAGCCACAAAATTATTCAGTCTCATGGAAAGTTCTTTTCACACTGGAATCATAGGTTACTCTTTATCCATAAATACACCTTGTTGACCTCCAAGGGTAACCTTCTCCCCGCTTCTTTGTATTTGCTAGTCTGTGGTTAATGCAATTTCAGTCAGGTCTTTGAAACTACTCATGAGGTTGTGCTCTAAATTAGATGAACAATAGCAGGTGAAAAAAAATCCAGATTATCATTCATATCTGACAGCCCACATAGAAGATAGTTCCACAAACAGCTCAATTTTTAAAATGATGAACATGACCTGGAACTAAATGGAGACATCAGCCTTTGCCATCATAAAAACTGCAAGACTTTTCCCTAAATAACATCAGAAAGTACACATGTACTTTAACGAATTAGTACACACTAATTTAATGACTATTATGCCAGTGGGAAATCAGACAGTGTGCAAGCCTGGAAAATGCAGCACAATGCCTGTAGCCTACTTTCTTACATCCATGAAATTAAGCCTAGGAGAGATAGACATAGGTTCAGTTGCACAAATATATGTTCATGTGCCTAGGAAAAGTGGTAAAAATACACTAAAAAGGCAGGGAGGATCACATCGAGGCAGTCAGAAAACACTTTCAAGATGACAGTGATAAAAAGTCAAAGGAAAGTAAGCTTTTGTTACAATTCTGATTGAAAGAAACTTGAAAACATAAGAAAAGAAACTGTCTCCCTTGCCTGGTTCCCACTGGGACAGGACAATGGGACTCTGGCCATTCAGAACAAACAAAAGGACTGCACTGGAGGGACAGAAGACTGAATAAGTGAACTGCAGCAACCATCTCTGCTTTGAATGGAAATAGACTGTAAACCTCTACATTTCAGTAAAGCATCAGGACGATCACCAGGGTGAGGTTTTTTCATATTTTTGACACCAATATCAGCCATTTTTATACAACAGACAATCACTATTATGATTCATCACTAATTATATAATCACTAATTATGTCACTAGGAAAAAAACGTGTGGCATCTATAAGCAAAATTTTACCATTCTTTTTTAATGCACAGCTGCATTTCATGAGTTACTTTTAATTTAACAGCCAACTGAGAAAGTAAACTTTCTTTGGTTTTCATTTTATTTTATTGATTCTCTTTTTTTAAATAAAACACTGAAAAATAAGATGCTGTAGTCCTTCATACAGCATTTAAAAGAGCAGTACAATATTTCAAGTTCACACATCACTAAGATAATGAGGTGACTTGGTTTCTGTGGCTTTGATTTAGGTGAATCGAAACATTTAATTTCCCAAGTATGGAAAGTATTGTTTTTTCTTTCAAATACACAAAATATAATCTTTAAATTATGTCAAAAGGAAATCAAAACAAGCAAAAATTTCATGGATGTTAAGCCCTTATCAGAAACAAGAAAAGTGAAGAAGACTTTGGTCTCCTCATAATAGGCATAATGAAATGGTTACTGAACTTACAAAACCCAGTATTTTATACATGATCAAATTTCACATCTGCATAACATGGAATAAAATTAATATATCCAAATCAAAATATCTCTTCAAATTAAACTCAGGGAATTTCTTCTAGACTTAAACAGTAGTCTTTAAAGGCACAGCACAGAAGGCAGGCACAGAAGGTATTAGAGGGTATGGCTAGATTAGCAAAAGCTGATTTGTCTCTTCAGTTACAATGATTTCACAACAATACAGCAATGGGGGAAGCAAGGCAACCCTACACTGAAATGCAACACAATTGTATTAGCATCTGTCCTTTCCATTAGATGGATATGGTTTAGATATCACAGAATATCCTGAGCTGGAAGGGACTCACAAGGATAAGTCCAACTCCTGGCCCTGCACAGGACACCTCAAAAGTCACACCATGCGCTTGAGTCCAAACACTTCTTGACCACTGTCAGGCTTCGTGCTGAGATCACTTCCCTGGAGAGCCTGTTCCAGTGCCCATCCAGCCACTGGGGAAAGAACTTTTTTCTAATATTCAGCCTAAACCTTCCCTGACACAAATTCAGGCCATTCCCTCAGATCCTGTCACTGGTCACCACAGAGAAGAGATCAGTGTCTGCCCCTCCTGCTCTCCTAGTGAGGAAGTTGTAACTGCAATGAGGTCTCCCCTCAGTCTCCTCCAGGCTGAACAGATCAAGTGACCTCAGCTGCTCCTCAGTGGTTTCTTCTCAGGGCCCTTCACCATCTTTGTGGCCTTTTGGATGCTAATTGTTTTATCTCTTTTTATACTGAAGTGACCAAATATGCTCTTTAAACCACTAATGGTATTTTCCTTCTAGAATCACAAGGAAAGCAGAATGGGGAGATTAATTTATGATAATACATTATGCAGAAATTCTGATGTCCCTCTCAAATAATATAACAGTACAGCCTCTTTTGAAAGTTTCTATCTGTTGCTCCCAAGAACAATTAAATCCCAGTTTCTGGGTTCAGTTCATCAAATCTCACCTTCGCATCTCTTCTTCCTCTAAGTATGACTAAGTATAACTCACTTTAGAGTTAGTTATATTAGGGTTTAGGATCTTTTTCTATTTTTTGTTTTAAAGCCTTAGCTTGTTGATCAAGAATTAGTTGGCTAATCTTAGCCAAAAGCTCAAAATTTGTTACTTATTTTCAAAACTACAGGGTTAGAATAGAACTGCTGACATACTGGTATAATCACCAGTAAAGAGTGGGATATGATTTAGAGACATGCTTCTCTTCTGGCAGGGGGAATTGCTTACTGCTTTTGACACTGCTAAATCTTCTAATAATCATCTGGTAACAACTATAGATATTGTCTTTCTAAAAAGCAGATATACACCAAAAATAGAGTTTCATCTTCTAGATTCAAGAAAAAGGACGGAAATAACTAAAAGCAAAGACAGTCATATGAACTGTTTTTAGTCATGCAAACTCTGGAAAAGAATCCTCATTGCTGTAGCACAGGCTGCAAATGACAACATTTTTCCTACTGTAAATGTTATCGGCAAAACACGGGAGGAATGCAGCATGCAAAGAAACATCTGTGCATACATGACTTGCATAGGGAGCAATTGTTTCCTATTCTGGCTGTGACATTGCAACACATCTGCTCTGATGGAAGTAGAACAAAACTGAAGGATAGGAATACACCATGAAAAAATACATGAATACAGACTGTACCTGGCAAACACATAAGTATAAGCACCAGTGATTATTAAGAAGCCTGCTTCCCTTCAGCATTTGCAGTAGCGGAACACCTGTGGTGATTAAAGGATGTAAGGACTACAAAATCCATATGCAAAGATAATAATTTTCAAAAAATGATAAAATTAGAGAATTGGACACAATTTCAGGCTTGGAGCTTGAAGAATGGACTCATCTTAAATTTTTGCATTATTTGTTTGTTTGTGTTTCCCAAATGAACTAGATGTTCTAATTTGAAATATGCATATAAAAACAGGAAAGGGATGGATGTTCCTGCATTGTCAAGCAGCCTCTTTCTGGTATTATCACAGCAAGTCGCTGGTACTAACCGTGAAGTTCCTATTCCTCATGAGTCTGCTGAAGGAGAGAACAGCAGGTCATCCAAGCAAACTCTGATCTCATCTCTGTCACCAGCTAAGCTGGATTTCTCTTGTGGCAAACCTACTCTCTTTCCCAATGTGATGGGATAGCTAATTAAACAAGACTATTTATTTAGGTGATGCAGTGAATTTTCTACACATCAGACCTCATTACTTTTTAACAGAGCATATAGAAGTGTGGAGTTCAGAGTGGAAGTTTATAGAAACTACAGTTATTCTATTACTTTAATAAATAAACTTTTGCTTACTAGTGTATCATTATTAGCATACTCAACATAAATGATACATTTTATTTAAAGCCACAATTCATTCAGATAATAAATATTTTTTTATTTTCACAGAAGTGTGATGAAACTATTGGCTATTTGGCTGCAAGTTTCTAATTTTGCCTTACATGCGTAGTTGGACTTCAGCAGAAAACAGGAGTTAAATATTATATGGACAATGTAACACTTTCTATGCTAAAAGAATAATACCTGCTTTTAAAAATAAAGTTTTTTTCATAGGTGAAAAGCTGACTCAAAATTTTGTTCTAACTCTAAATAATGATAAGAAATGCAAATTATAATCTGGTCTTAGCCAAAAAATGTAAACACCTAATTTTACCCAGCACTGTATTTACATTTCCTTTTGCCTAAACCTCTTTTTTTAGAATACATAAATAATTTATATTGTAAAGATGTATGTAAAAATATGTTAATGGATTAGTTTTTAATGAGCTGTTGAGAACTACTATACTTATATTTGAGATGTTTACTCTTAGGAATATGTTGAGTGAGATAGTAATCCCCAACATGTATTTTGTAGTTAAAAAGAAGTGAAACAAGTCTAAGGTAATGGAAAAATTTCCATTTGATTTTTCTAAACCTCTTAGGAGCTTGTGCAAGCCCATGCTTGTTCACACCAGTTCTTTTCAGTCAGAACATATGAGAGCATATGTTGTATTGTGCCTGTAAGTGAAATTCAATCTAGTGAATCAGTCTACTGTGAGAACAAGAGTATTTTTCAGAAACAGTGAAAACCAAATTCAGAGAGTTTCTAAAGAGAAACCATGTTGTGAGATACAAAAGGACACTTGAACATGAATTTTTAAAAAATTAATTTGCCTAAGACACAGTAAGTACTGGAAAATTTAGAAGAAATATGAATCATGATCCACCTCTCCACGATAACACTGTTATTTAGCAGTTGGCTGCACTGTGCAGTGGAATGGGCCTGCTGCTCCTTAAGGAAAAGCTGCCTCTTACTTTTGTTATGATGACTTGACATTAAAAATTATGTGGCGTTAACAACATTAAAAATATACCACTATTTATGGGAACATGATATATCTACTACTGGTTAATAACATTTAATGGACATGGCTATTTATAGAAATGTGATATATCTATTACAGGTATTTGTAAACCAGTAGTGGTTAACCTATATAGCTGTTCTTCAGCTACCTGTAGCATCTAAGAGAATTTCAGTCCCATCTTCACCCATCACTACATTCCAGATAACAAATGCATAACCCAGTGTAGCAAAAATGGGTGAAAAAGTCCTTTGTTTTATTTCTTACATAGAAAAAGAGAATAATTTATAGTGCTTAATTATTAAAAATAAATCCTGCCAAACTTTTTAACTCATTGCTAAAAACTCAAGAAAATTAATACAAACTTGACAAACATCAATTTTAGTCTTTTCAATATCCTCGTTAGAAATAAAAAGGAAATGAAAGGGAGCAAAGAAGCAAAAATATATTGAAGATTCCAGGGTAGAAGTACATTTGCTGGGCAGAAAATAAAAGTAGTAATAAGAAAAAACCTTAAATACATAGAGTAGATGAAAATATGGATTTTAATGACCCATATGCCTGCAGACACTAAAAGACACAGTATGTGACAAAAGATCAATGGATGTTCATATTTTAAGACCTTGCTAACTGGACTGGGTAGAAGAGATAAAAGAATTTATGCAAGGGATGGAAAATCTGGCCCAAAAGATAGGAAGCCCAGCCTGACAAGAAAATGGAGGCTACTGAAAAGGTCTGTAAGCAACGTATTGCTTGCTGAGCTGCAAAAAATATTGCTGAGGAAATACGCCTTAGTAATTATAGTAGGCTTTTGGTTTGGGTTTGGGTTTGTTTTGTTGTCTTGATTTTTTTTTCCACAAGTACAAATCATCATTGAATAAAAACTAAGACACTAATGCACTATGAGCAAGCAGGCAAACTTGACAGAATTTGACTCTAAATTTAACTCTGCATTGTAAAAATAAATCCAAACAGTTATGCTGCAACATGAGTTTGACAAGAAGAGAAAGGATACTAAGAACCAGCATAATTTTTTTTAATATTACAGTTGTGAATTCAGTTTTGCATTCAGGACTTGATGGGACCCCTTCTAGCTGCCACAATCTGCACCCACCAGAACATTATTGTTCTATTGTTTTATTCTTCTCAATTATAGTCTGAAGTGATGCATGTCCAGTTTATATCCTCTTATTACTATCCCAATAATTATCCTTACTCTTAAAATGCTGTTATACCTCCCTGATGGCTACACTACTGAAGTGCTTTCATAAAATTAATACACTTTTCCAAATTCATTTATGCTTGTGAAACCATCCATGTTGTTAAAATTAGTATGTGTCTTTATATTTTCAGATCTCTTTTCTCTTAGTTCCCTTAACACTGTTTTGGTTGGTTTTATTCTCCTTTACATACATAAAATGAAGAAGATGAAAAGCAAAATACTATGAATGCAAAAAAATACAGAGAACTGAATGTTAGAATAAGGTGTGGTCCACAAATGGATTCAAAAATAAATCTGAGTAAGTAAAGAATTAGATACAAATAATGATGTAGAGAGATTTTTTTGGGGAAATTGAGGAATCAAGAGTCATCAAAATTACACCATTAAGGATAAAATGCTTAAGAGGTTTATTTTTTAAAAACTTGGAAATTGAAAATTTTGTAAATTTACCCACTATTGGTGATGTATTAAAACCACTGCACTATGTATTGGTCATAATAATGCTGATCATTTTGTCCCCAGTCTGAGTACCCACGCTAAGGACAGACTACAAAATCAATTTAAGAATATATGACTGCCACAGAGCACTTACTGAACCAAGGATGTTCCAGCTATTCTAGCATATGAATCTGCAAGAAGTATGACACAGAAAACTGTGATGAAGAGAAACATACAAGAAGACTGTAAGTTTAGGGTGTGTTATCTACAACTTCATGCATGTTTTTAGAAGAACAGGTTTCTTATTAATTGCGTGAAACTAATTTTTCTTTTTAATCTTTGGGCAACTCTGTCTGACAATTTTAAGCTGTTCCACTCCTCCTAGCCTCATAAAAAAAAACTAGACAACTTGCTGTTCTATAATATATTTGAGTGAAACACAGAAGAATACCTAGCAGTTTTGTACCAGTGTGTCCTTACTTTAGACACTGAAGGCATGGCTGCACTTCAGCCAAAGGTACTTTTGTATGTCATACATTCATACATAAATGACATGAATCTGCTAGAATACTACTCATCAATGTAACACATGATGAAGCTCAGTGTAGAATATGAAAATCATCCCTTCAGCCTTGGTAAGGAATAAAGTCAGGCCATTTGCCTATACTTAATCTAGCATTCCTATGTCATTTCAGTATTCCCATAATACACTGATAGAAACACACAACTAATAATGTAATGTACCCCTTACTTTGGGTAAGGAAAGGAACAAACAGAAATAAAACATTTCGCATCAGCTATCTGTAAGAACACAAAACTTCACTGTAATCTACAAAGAGATTCTCTGATTCTCCTTATTCCATCTTCCTCCACTGCTCTCCACAAACATTTTTTCATGCTGTTCCCCGCTGCTGAAGGAAACAGCCTTCCTTCCAGCTTTGCCTTCCAAACGAAACTCCCTCCTGATATCTCAAGGCTGTAATATACAGCTCTGGCAGAATGCTGGAAGTGGCTGGGCTGGAAGTATTATCTGGCCTCTGCTACTCACAGCTAGCTCCCTGAATGATCCTTCTCTTTGTGTTTTCTGAGGCATAAGCTTCTTCTCACTTACTTTGCCTTTTGAAGAACAAGGAACCACCACTGGAAAAGGTAGGTTTCTCTGGAAACTTAGCAGCAGAGAAATGTAGTGCTTATTCCTCCTAGCTCTCACAACAGACAGCAATTCATGCCACTAACTTGTGCTTTTATCACACCTTAATTAATGTATCTTAGGCTTTACTGAAGAAGACAATTCCTGGAGAAAAGTGATTACAAGAGGTCTCAGCTACTTCTAAAACAAAATACACTGAAAAAAAATCATTGTAGGCTGTTGAAGAAGCTCAAAGGACATGAAAAGTCTTAAAACCTGTTTCAACCTAAAAGGTCATTTCACAATGTGCAAGGACTAGGCTCATGATTTTAAGAAACTTATCTTTTTGTGCTAATCCTCTTAATATTGTTTCATAGTATGCTCAGTCACAGGCATAGATTTTTATGGTCGGAGAATGTATTCTCTTAATGTCTTTACATTCATGAGGTTTGCACAGAAACATTCTGTGACTTTTCCTTCTGTCAGCTTCACAAAAATTCTGAGAATCTTGGTAATTTCTCTACCACATAGGCAGCTGGAATATTGAGCCTGAAGGGTTACTAGCTTGTGAATAAACTCATCTGGTACCTTCATAACCAAACCAGGTGAGAGTTGAAGTTTTAAACACAATTTATTAGACCTTGGTTTAGCTCCTTTCATATTCCCCCACCTTCTACATATGCTTTGCTTGAGTAATCACCTGGGTTTTCCTGATTTCTTGCCAAACTGACTCAGAAGAATGACACTATGTCAGGCTTCAGATGATGGATGAAATAGAAATGCAGAAAAAGATGCTAAACAGTAAATATTTTGTTAAAGCCCACTAAACTCCGAAAGGGTTTTCAGATATTCACAATCATAGGACAGGTTTTCAATTGAATGTGTTTCCCATCTGTCTGTGTGTTTGTATACTGCAAGAGTCTGCATGCCAAAATAAGAAGCATTTGATCATGCTAGTGCTTTTTGATATATTAGTTAATTACAACACAATCATATATAACAATGACCAGTTTGTGAAAAGCAAATTAATTATTCTCTTAAGATTATTTTTCAAAGTGCGATATGTTTTTCATAATGATGAACATCTGTGTTTAGTTTATTTATTTATACTAAATATTTGATCCTAAGGGACAAAATCTAGTAAAATCTTAAAAATATTCTGCCTGCTTGAGGAGATATATATAGTAAACCCACCAGATTTGGCTCCATTATGCATATGGTATGTGGCTTTTTCCATCACAGTTACTATTTCAAAAATAATTTTAAAGACTGATTATGGTGGCATGGGACAAGAAATGTAACTCAGCATATTTTCAATGAAAAAACAACTTCTTAATGTTTGCTTTTACAACATTAAAATTTGATTAAGGTCATTCCCAATTAAAAAAAAAAAATCAAAACCAACAAACTCAGCACATCTTTTTAATGTCCTTCGACAGCACAAAACATTTCACCAGTGCTGAAATACATAAGGATGAGCTAAACACTTACCCAGAACCATGTCCCCTTTCTAAGTAGGATGGTGTATCATGCATTATTCCCACAGTAATTTTATTAGTGCAACAGAATTTGAAATCATCCATTCATTGAGCCATAAAGAATAAAATTGCCAGATCTCTGAGCTGTATTTTTTTTCCTTGCCTCAAACAAGAGGAGAAAGGAAAATAGGTAAAGGCTGAAAAAATTCTTATAAACCTTCTGCAGGACTACAACTCTTCCACACCTTGTATTTGAGGAGCTTGAATGACAAAGAAAGTTATCAAAGGATCGTATTTGCTTTGCTATTGATTTTAAAGTGGGGTGTACGTGGTAAGGACTATAGCCATGTACATGCCTGGTTGCCCTCATGGAGATGTGACTCTTGGAGGGCTTGAAGAGATTGGGAATGAGGGAAACCCGCAGAGTTTTGTTTTAACATAAGAGCATTTATATCTACAGAAACCAAGAGATTTATTCCAGTAAATCTTTATTGTTATAATGTCTTCAATGGCCCTTGATGGCTTGAAAGTTTAGTGCCAATGACATCTTTCCCTGTAAGTCCTAAAATACTGCTCCCCCTCCCTTTCGTAGTGGGACAGGTGAGAGTCCCGCCACATGAGAATGAGTGACATGTGGCATTTCCTTCTAGCCTGCCAGACGGTCTCTCAAGAGTATAGCTGGTAGAACTCTGCTAGATTTAATCTACTAGTCATCTACCCTGGGCAGTGAAAACCTATAAAAAATCTATTTGAAGAATTCCTGGCACAAAAAAAAATTATTAGTTTAATGAATCTGTAATACTGTAAATAAAAAGACACAGTGTTTTGAACTCCTATTTAATCTGAAATGAATAACAGCTTCCATTTTTGCTTGGCCACAGAAACATTTGTAAGACTCAACCAGTTAGAGCATGTACATATTTTTCTACTGGATGTCACTAACTTACATGCAGAAAAAACATATATATGCTATATTCCTTCTTGAGGTAGCAGTACTTCCAGTTTCAAATTAACTTCCATAACAAAAACTATCAGATCAAAAAGAGAATGGAACTGCAGATCTGAGCCAAATTTTATACCCCCAACCACCTCTTTGCAATGCAAAAACTTCAAATACTGTGAAATAAAGTTTTTAAGTTGACAGGCTAAATCTCAAAGGATCAAATGATAACAAGTAAAGTTCTGGAGAAGAGCTTTCTGATCCCTGTTGTCACTCCCCCTCACCTGCCTTTTACATTAAATGAATATGGAATGAACTGAAAATAGAACTTCCAGAGGCAGGCAGTGAGTCGTGACAGTGCTGACAAGCACCAGACAGGCATCATTGACATGGTGTGAGCTGCCATGAATACTCAGAGGAAAGGACCTTGTACATTCTTGGACCTTTTGCTGCTGTGCTTAGATAATCTGAAGTGTAACTTTCAAATAACCGGGTTTAAAAAAAACTTTTGTATTTAATAACTTGTATTATTGCAGAACCTTTCTCAGAAGCAGTCAGATTCAAATTCTCATTGGATTTAATTTGGCCTGAGATTTTGACTGATTTTGACTTCAGGACTGGAAGTGTCAGCATCATAGCCTTTCTGGACTCTTAACTACAATGCACAACTTTCTACTGTTTCCAGTGTGAACTGAAGATACATGGCAGCTATCAAAGATCTCAAAAACTCAAAATAACATAATACCAGTTTTCCTATGAGACTGTACTGGTTTTGAGTGGAGACAAGATATTATTTTGAGCTTCTGTATGGTAAGTGTGTGAACCATTACATACAATGGTAAAAAAAATTGATCTAATGCAATATTTCATACCCCATTGCTAGTTCAGGGTGTCAGTGTAATCAGAACTTTAAGTCAATAAATTTCATGTTTGCTTATGATTATGAATATTTAAATTCCTGGTTAAACTTAACAAATGAAAACCAGATCTGAGTTGCAAGTTTTGACCCAAACTAAACTTCAGCTACTGAATATGATGCTGTCTTTCTATTCAGACCTATTGTAGTGATGTCAATGACACCCAGAAAATTAAGAATGTTATTTAAGAATACAATTTCTTTTAAATTATGAATAATGCAAGGGTACGTTCTTTAATTTTACACCTACTACAGTTTGCTCATCACTTTTATGACAATGCATATCCATTTTTTCTATATATGAAAATGAATTTCACAGAAACTATTAATAATATTAGGAAATAATTCTACTTTGCAACACTTGGGTGACATAACTGAACAAACAAATGTCTTTTCCACAGATAATTAAAATGAAAAGTTCGTCTTGTGCATGTAAAATATGATACAAGAAAGAGCTATTAAAGTTACTATTAATATAAAAGCAACATCAGTACTGACTGTTATTCTGTTTATCATTTAAAAGAGATTTCCAAAATATTACTGAATTCTTTCAAACTTTTTAAAATTGTCTTTTGTTAGAATTTGATGAGGATATATCCTTATGGTTTAAAAAAGTTCTGTAGAATTTGAATTTACTTTAAGGAACAAACTCCAGGGGTACATGTTTAATATAACTACTATTTGAAAAGAAAAAAAGGGGGAAAAAAAAAGAAGAAAAAAATCCACTACTTTTGAGCCTTTAGTTAGAACTGTATACTTCCTTTTCCCTCTTGTACCTTTATATTCAATGTTGGCACTGAAATTTTTCTGAGGACATATTCTGAGGACACCATATTGGACCTCAGACTATTTCCATAAAAATAACACATACTTTTAAACATAAAAATAGCTAAGCTATTTTCTTCACTTGTTTGTACATGGCAAATGCCTGTACATTAGCAAAGCTTATTTTCACTGCATATTTGTCAATGGGAATTTAACACCATATGCAAGGGAACTTCTAAGGAAGCTGTAGTAACTGAAGAGTAAGTAGTACATCTGTGTTAACAAACCAGAACAGAATAAAAGATTCTCTAAGGAATCGGTAAAATCAGGAAGTAGTAAACTAGCACATTTCTCTCCAACTTCTTGCAGAGGTAACAATGTAAGATATAAAAGAAATATAATATTTTTTTATCTATGTATGTATCTATGTATCTATGTATGCATCTATGTATCTATCTATGTATCTATCTATCCATCTAAAAAAGCATGTTTGCCAAAAATCTTTACTCAGCGTTGACTTAAGTCCTACCCCAACCTCTATCTGACTCAGTTATATGATACATCTAACATCTCTTTCCTTGGTACAACCATTGTCTGCTCACTCTTAGAAATAATGGAGTATCAGTAACACAAAGCAAAACATGAAAATACCAGGGGAAAATCCTGCTTGGGAAAATCCAAATTTTTCCACAGACCTGCTGCAATTCCCCTATCATATGACTGTTCAATGGCTCACCACTTACAAAAATCCTGGTTACATTGGCTCTGATTCATGATTACAGGAAAGGCAGGGAGACCTAATACTGTAAATGCCTGATGAAGCCTTCAAAAAATGTAATGGACACACAGTCTTTCTGCCAAAGAAGAACTTAAGGTGTTGTATCCAGCTGCTGAGCACGGGAGCAATAGCTGAGAGCAGTGTCTGCCTAGGATGATCTAAGTGGATTTTTCTTGTTGGATAACTGTATTTCAGATATTTAGTGCTTCTGTATGGGGTTTTTTGTCATTATTTAAAAGCGAAAAACCTTGTTCTAATTATGAAATAGCCTCGTGGTATCTAGTAACCTGTAACACTTATCAGAGATTCCTGACATGGGGAAGAAATAACACTCAAAATTCTAATCCAGCTGAATGGTATACAGAACAGGCAGGACTATCATGCTTCCAGTAACATAATTATTTACTGTGAATAGCAAAATTAGCTAATACTATTAACATAATGTTATTTTAATCCTTACTTGCAGTAAGAAATAGAACTCTAAAATGCCACATTTATGAAGCTAAGAAAGAAGTTTCCCAAAGATAACAGCCTGCTGCAGAAAATAATATATTAAAAGAAAGAATGAAACAAGCATCACATTCATAACAGCATTTTCCTGCAAACAAAATCAGAAAATAATACTTCATACTATACTGCTCGAAGCTAGAAAGAAAAAGAAAAAGGTAGAAAAGGTAAGTGCATTCTTAGTGTTCCAAGTTTGTTCAATAGAAATGTAACTCAGGGTCATCCTGCCAAAGAAAAATGAAATGTTTAGTAATTTCCTTGGATTTTTTGTTTTGGTTTGGCTTTTTTGCTTGTTTTTACAGGGGGCTCCCAATAAAACATCATATCTCTCTCTCTCTCTCTCTTTGTGTAGATATGTATGTATATATACATATAGATATGCATATATTTCACAGGCACCTGGGAAGGTAAAGAAGGCAGATCTCTGTTGGGCTCTGTTCTGTGCCTTTGGAAGATGCTTTAGAAAATGAATGTCATGTCTCTGGGACCAGATATTCTTGTTTAGCATACAGCAAATCTTTACCACACAGCAAATCTGATGAACCATCACTTGCTTCCAATGCTATAGCAACCAGCCTAAGTCTCCCAAAGATTCCTCTTCACCACATTATTCTTTCCCAGATTCAGTACACTCAAGAATATCAGCCCTGTGTTGCAAATTCCAGAACTGTGAGACATGGCATGAGCTATTACTGTTTTCACAGTTAATTATCTAAGTACCAACACCAGAATGTTAAGAATGTTATTTTCTCCTGCTAGAAATCTCCTGCTAGTGCTCTGGGAAAGTTGATTCCACTTGGCAGTTTCTTTTAATGTATGTGCTAACATGCAGAAAATGAGCTCTTAAAAAAGCTACAAAAGGTTAATCAATGAAACCCTTATACTTGCAGGCACGCAATATAATGTTCCACTATTTTGAATCTGCAAAAAGAAAGCAAAGTTATTTTTGTATTTTAAAATAATGAATCTCTCAAATTCATTGTACATTCATATATTTCTTGGAAAAAACATAGGAGAAGTCATGACTCTAAACATGTTTTTCTTTAGTAAGGAAATACTCTGCGAAGGATATGTGTAGAACTTTGTTTTTCTCCTCAGCGAAACAGTGTCTGTGTGGACACTGGTTACTGCTAAAATAAACTTTGTATTTTACGGTGGCTGCCTCACAGTAAGAGAATTGAGATTTTTTTTCTCCCTATCAAATATATAAACTTCATGAGTAAGCTTTTTAAAGACAATATCATCTTCCATTCAGCTTACAGAAATCAAACCACTTTGGTTGGTCTGTTTCACCTCAGTGCTCATGTAATACTGCTTCAGCAACATTTGGAAATGAAAACAATGTGCAAAAATGGCTGAAGGGACTCACCATCTTTTACAAGAACAGAGTAGAGGCAAAGCTAGCAACATAAAATTAGAAAATGTTTTTCTACCCAAGTCAATTTTTTGCAGCAGAGTTACCACTTCCATCAAAAAAATACACAATACAGACTATGCCTGATGCCATTTCAAGAAAGTACTTTGATAGAAACTGCTTTTAGTTCTGTCAATGTCAATAGAAAATGCCAAAGTGCCAAAATACACATCACAGTTGTGCATGACTGTGCTAACCAAAAAAACCCAGTAAGGGCCAAGCTGACTTACAAGAGATGCATTGCTTGTGTAAAAAAATGAAATTAATCCTTTGGGTTAGATCCCATTCTGAGTCATTGAAGCAAGTCTGGAGGCCAGCAGAAGCAACATGACTTTACAATGGCATGACTGAAAACAGAATCTTTCCTCTACCACTTAAGTTTAATGCAGCATAAAATATTTATGAATGCTTGACAACTTTTCCTTTCATTATATTCAAAAGTGACTTTCTCTTCTCTCTAAAATAACACTATCAAACCAAGAGGGACTGCCAGAAATCTGTCACAAATAATAATTTTCCAGATTCCCGAATAGCAATGAAAAAGAAGATATTGAGTGTCAGTTCCCAACACATAAATTAAAGTTCCGAGCCTGTAATTAGGTCATGTTTCCCCCTGAGAACTGTGTTTAATATTACAATGAATTTTAATTATTTTCTTGTAAGTTATAGAGATATTGTGCAACACCTACTTAAAGATTAGTGATAAATTAGACTAAAAATTAAAAATTGCACAAACTCAAATTACTTGCAAGGACATTTGCTCTAGAAAGACTATTATACCTGGCTTTACTCAAAGTGAAAATGCTGCAAATGCTGCCTTTAAAAGTAAAGAAAAGTCTCCTTTCTTTCCCTTGCATTTGGATAAGATGAAGAGGTGAAAAGAGCACCGGCTGGTTTAATTTACATAGTTGATAGCTTCATACCACAGTGTTGCACACACTGCTTGAAGACTCTGTACCATTTTTTAAAATCACTGTTACATAGTATATGTTCAAGACCTTTGATCTTCCAAACTGTCCATAAACATTTTTCTAAGTTTACAGAAACTGAGTATCCTACGTTCTAACTGGAGATTTAACCTCCAGTATTTTTTCTTCTCCCCTCTCTTTTCTTTTTAAAAACCATAACAATTGCTTTTTTACACCAGTAAGGTTTTATGCCCACCAAAGATTTTTCTAAAACAACAAACTTCGAGTAAATGAAGCGATGGCAGACCATTTTTCCAAATCTGAGAACTTTCCTTTTGTTTCTACATGTGTAAGCCACCTCGTATTCTTCCCTCTCTGCTGTGGTTTCTTGCTTCTGAAACAAGGCAGGATGCGTCTCTACCTTGTAGCCAGGCCCAAGGAATGATCCATTTCTGACCCCACAATACAACATGTGGAGATGTCTCTGGACTAGTACCCTCACCCTGGCGCTTCACCTTGTTGATCAAGATGCCCACACTGTGCAACACTGACAGCTCCTGCCTGTCACGTCATTAGCATTACCATGGCCACAGCTACAGCAGCCTTGTCACAACAGCTCGGCTCTCCCCCTGACCCTGCGTGTCCTTCTTTGGGTCACAGACACCTTGGGAATATTACGACTCTAAAAACGGGCATCTCTTCATGAAGTGGTGAATAATAATAAGGTTACCTCAAAACTTGTGATTTTTGCACGTTTTAATCAATGACATTCAGGATATGTTGTGTGTGCAGTAGGAGAAGGGGTGGAAGGAAGCGGCGTAAGAATCTGTAAGAGGGCAAACTCTTGCAGAGATGCGTTGGAGGACAAGCCAGGCTGGCAGAGTAAGAACTGTTTTATCCATACTGTCTATTGTAATGGACTTCAGAACAGTCTAACTACTGAACTATTCCTGGATCTCTGTGCTGATTGTGGAGAAACTATTGATCCCATAGGAAGATGATATCCTAGAAACAATGCAGCCTGCATCCAATGGGGACAGTTATAGCAACAAGACCTTGACATGAAACAAGGAGCACCCTCGGTTTCCTGAATCCATTCAAACAGTTTTACTTTTTTGCCAAATAATGCTTGTTCTAGTTGACAAATTAGCTGAGTAAACTCTGACACATGGCTATATGCACAATGGTACATATACATACGTACAGTGACTATAACTTACACTACCCGTTAAAAAGTGACTGCATTCCTTTTATCTTCTGCTACTTCACTTACTCATAGCCATTTACAGAACATCATAACTGCCAAACTAAATCGGCAGTAGCACTATATATATTTAAGTTATTAGAAATGGTTAATCATATGTTGGGTTATCACAAGATGTGTTTAGTCAACTACTTCTCTCTCAAATAGAAGCAAAGTGAAAAACACACTTGAAATAGATTTCATACTTTTTCTCACTAGTTTCTAGTAAAAATTAAATCTGCTACAAGGTAAACTAAAGAGCTAAGACAGCACAAAGTCCAATCACATTTCTCCAGTAGTATCAACCTACAGAAAGGTTTACAGGAACCACTACATCCTGTCATTAACAGCAATCCATATTTTTTCACAATTAGGAAGTTTAATGGTGCTGGGAGGTATTTGTGCTATTGCTGAAAGACCTGGCTGACCTTATTTCATGGTTGCCATCATGTTGCCATCTATGACAAACCATGGGCAGCATAGGTTTGGGAATCCTGGAAATGGGTTTTCTCCAAGAACCACCTGTATGGAGGAAGGGGGAGAGACGGCAAACTAGCATACTGGGGGAAAGCATATAATATTTTGGATATGCAGTCCTTCTGATATTAGAAAACACTCATTTCCCTTTATATTATATGAATACTTTGTGGTGCCCTGGGAATACTGTTGTTGGGTTGTGCATAAACACAACAAATATAACTATAGCTCCACTCTCTATTGTATCCTTTTGTCTATTTCCTCATTACAATCTAAAAAGAAAGTAATAATGTAATAAAAACGCCCACATGTTCATTTCAATCAGTACATTTGAATCCTGAAAGACTTTAAAATGTAAACTTAAGCATATTTTATAATGTCCTTTCCAACAACACCATCTTTCTGATCCAAGAGGTAGTGTTGGTTTTAAATAAACATCCTTGGCTTGATAAACCAATCTTTAGAGACAAGTTTCTTCATGCTCTTTTGCATTCGACAAAAATATGCTCACAGATAATCCACTGAAGTAAAAATCTGTATTCTTAAGGTAACTGCAAAATATTAGGCACCTCTGTAGCATTCAGAGCTAAGAGGCTTACCTTCCATTCATCCAAGTCAAAACCAAAATATTCACAGACTTGACTAGAACCAGACTAGCAATAACTGATGCAGGTGTAGTAAGAAAAGGCAACATGGAAAGTATTAAAAATTGAGTCCACTTCCTGTCAAACTTACTGAATTAAAAAATAATTTGAAGGGTATGTTTTCAGCTAGTTCTGTCCAGATCTACTCACATAAATTACACTCCTTCTAGCAGCAAGTTAGGATTATCATTTAACCACTGACTATTTCAGGGTTTTTGTCCTGAAGGAAATACCGTGCAACACAGTGAGTGTTCAAGTAGTAGTTGTAAAAAGCCTTATCTTTCATGCTAAAATAGTGATCAGCAAAGGTCCCATCTAACTCTGTTCAACAGCCCAGAGGAAATGAGACCAAAACAAGTAAACTGAACTTCAGCCTCCTATATAAATTGAGAAAGCTTATCAAGGACAACACCCTAGTTTATTGATTCTTGGGTTCCTCCATCCTTGCAATGTGTCAGTGCAACTGATAGAGTCCCATTGTTCTCAGGGGAATAGCTGAAAAAGGTACCATCTATGCTTTAGAATGCATAGCTTTTTGCTTTTTAGGCAAGTCTCCAGTGAAAGTCAGTGACTGATGAAGCAGAAGTCACAAACCCATGAACTATACTCATCAGTTTTCGTAGACAAAGAAAGCTTGTAATCAGGAACTCTATTTCTTGATCTGATTGGTTTGAGTCTACTGTACCAAGATGCTAAACCAGACTACAGGGAAGATGTGTGATAAAAAAACAACTATAACCACTACAAATATTTCTGTGTCTCAGTTCTGTGCAATTCAAACTCACAAATGCCTATTCATGTAGCTGCATTTACTGCTTTAGGTCAATAGCCAAAAATATACAGAGAGAAACAGAGGGACAAACCTGGCTGTCTGTGAACATTCTAAATATCTAATATTCAGATTTGTCTGATGCTAAGCCATCATTCTGTCTTTCATGGACAGAATTTCTGTCTTTCCTCTCTGTCATGCTGCCAAGTACCTCAGGGGTATCTGCCTCCACTCACTAACATTTAGTGTATAACCTACTACTAGTAATATAAGAAAGGCCTGGTGGGAAATGTTATCTTCCCACAAGAAGTGCACTTGTGCTCTTTGTATACACATTCCCTATTTAAGCCTTCATTTAACCACCAAAGCAAAAATACTTTTTGATTCCCACATCAAGTGCCCCAAGGAATTGTCACTGGAAGAGTACCACTTTAGCTCTGTCAGAGAGAGACGTTTTATTACCTGAAGGATGCTACCTTAATCCAAGGCCTAAAATAAAGATGAACTGCAATTGAGGTGACTAGAGATCTAGCAGAAAGACAGAAGGGTGGAAAGCTTCCAAGGGATTCCACAGGCAGAAGGCTTATTTATTTAATACAGATAAATATGACAAAAAGATATTAATATCCCTAGTTTTAATAAGTTTATGCTTGACAGGAAGAACTGAACTGAAGTCTTGAGCAGCAGCTAATACAAGATGTTAACTTATAGAGCTGGAGGAGGAAAAAAGAAGCTTCAAGCAGATGAATTCAAGTTAAAGGCAGGAGATTTTGGACACTAAAAATTTCTCTGTTTCTTATGGGCTGAAAGAGATTATGTCCTTTTCGCAATGACTTATCATCTGTACTGTAGGGTAAAATCCAAGGGATCTTCATATACCTAGTATTTAAGTAGAGCAGAGAATGCTTAGATATGAAAGATCAAAACTGCCTATGGAAAGATGAGTGAGAAAGTAAGCAGAGGATAAATCAAGAGATTATTTTAGAATCTGCCATCATGAAAACCCACCCTTTCCTCAAGAGGCAGAGATGTTCTATTCTATATTGAAACCAGGGATTTGAGGTTTGCTTTAAAAACACATTGTAAAGCCATTAGATGATTCCTCAGGAGCATTGTTTTCAATGTTACTATTGCCTCTTTGAGCAAAGCAATACTCTATGTGTTTTTAATGTTATCCATTTTTTCCCATGTTGAAAGCTTCAGAAAAGTTTGGTTTCCTTAGGAAGGAATTTGGGTTAAGTTGCCCAAGCAGGTAGATAAAACTAAGTGGAAGGAAAGGAGGCAACTGGGACACAGGCTGTGGCTTAACCCTGCACTGAACTGCATTTGCATATGGCTTTGGGAAAAGTTTAATAAAAAGTTTTTATAGGCAAGAGACACTTGGGAGTATGACATTTGCTAGTTGCTGATTTTTCTGTGCTCAAGAAAGAAGACATTATCTTGTTGAAGCTTATAAATAAATACAACTTCATCAACAATTTATTCTAATTGCAAGATAACAAATATTGAGTAGGTTCTGAGTATGTATTCAAACTAAACTACTTTTAAACTGCAGCAGAATATCGGAATCCTTTAATATGCAAAACCATACTGGAAATCTGCTTTCAAAAAGTTCTAAAAGCAAGATCACATCTTTCTTCCATCTTGTCAGCCTAGCATTACTTCCATCAATCCTTTGTGTAAATCCAACAATTTCTAGAAAGTTTGCCTGAATCTCATAATGACAAAACCAGAATTTAGTCCAAAATAATACAAAGCAGTAAAGATAAATCTCTTGAGTGTTTTCTGAGATTCTCTCCTATTATTAATCTCTAAGATGGGACGGTCACAAATGTAAAGATATTAATCAAAGTTTACTTTGCAGAGAAAAAGTCAATAGGATGTTTAACTCTTGATTTATACACAAGCTTTAAGTATTTCACCTGTGTAATTCTGCATAGTCAGTAGGTTATTTCTTCTAATTAAATCTTTATTTCAGCTCTCAGTGGGCCTGATTTTCCTCTTACTAACTGCAAATTTATTAATATAATTCCCATCAATCAAATGGTGGTCGCATTTTACTGAGATTAATGTAAGAAAAAAGCAAAATCAAAGTTATTGACTTTGTACAAAAGTTTTGCCAGTCTCTTCACAGCTAAGCAGTGCTTACTGGATGCTTAACAAAATGCTGGGCAAGGCAGGGATTTTTTTACTGTTTAGAAACCTGTTTTGAAAGTACACTTGGCAAGATGATGAAAAAAAGAAAATAAATTGCTCAGGAAGAAAATCAGGCAGTAAGTCTAACTACAAGAGCTAATTATCTTTGTCCTTTTCATATGTAATATAAACTGAAAGTTCATGTGCATATTAATGTAAAATACTCTGTTACACTCAGCATTTTGTTATGGGCATCAGAGTGTACACCTTACTAACACAGTAAAACATTTATTACTGTTTTTTACCAGCTCTTTATTGCCTCTACCATTTGCCTCTCGAAGGCCAGGACAGGTCATGGACTAGTCATTTGGTCACTGTTAAACAGTTTATAGCCAGGTCAATTAAAACCTGAAATTCTGGTTTGCAGGTCAACACAAAAGTCAGTTGCTTTTTAATTGTAACACAAAAACCATACCTACTATATACTACAATATATATAACTATCCCCGATTCTTTTATGCCCCCATAAAATAAATATGAAATGTTCATAATATGTATAGATTTAATTATCAAATGTGCAGAGTTGAGGTTGTGGTTTGAAAGTGACTGAAGGCATGAAAGGAGCAGCAAGGTAAACAGTATCTAACATAACCGAAGAAGAAAATAAAATGCATTTTGACAAAACCAGAAGTGAGCTATAGAAAATTTTCTAGAAACTGCTGATGTGAATATCAACTGTGTTTTTTTAAAAGCAGCAATGACAGAGCGAGAGAGGTAACTAAGGCATGACAGACAGTAGGAATGCCTCATACTAAAGATAATTTTGAACTACAAATGAGTGAAGAAGCTTCAGATACGTAAGACCGCTTTAATAATCATAACAATTTATTTTTCCTTTACTTTTTCCAAGAATAAAGTAATGGGATGACTTATCCTGCCAATAAAGATGAAGAAAATTGATCAAGAGACTGAGAGAATTTAATGAAGAATTTAATACAGTGAAATCTCCAGCAGGTAGGGCATGCAGTTAAATAAATGAAGGTACAATTAAGTGCCTTTTTGAAGACCAAAGGGTAACATGAAATAAGACACTAGCTGGGATCTGCTAGCACCGTCAAAAAATGATCCCTGACAAAAACTGAACAGACAGCAGGGGAGGATCTCTGGGAGACAAAGCAAACTGCTAAGAACAGACTGCCTGATGGCAGCTCTCGATTTCTCTGATTTTAAATACAAAGCAATGTCTGCTTCATGATTCCAGTGAATCACTACTATTACCCACATGTTTTCCCACAGCATTCTGTGTAACCTCTCACGATCATTTTTACACAGAAATTAAACGTTTTACATTCCTGCTTTTTATTTGATCATTTTAGAGTATTGCATCCCTTCATTCACTGCACTTCTATGCCTAATTATTTAATTTTTCGCAAAGTAAAAGTCATCAAAATATATAAAATTGCAGCTGCCTTTCTCTCCTTAAACAAAATGCTCACATGAATTAGGTATGAAAGTTCTGTCAAGTCAACAAGAAAACCTTTTCTCCTACTGTCTGATCCCTCCTAGTCATCAAGAAGCACTTCATAAAGCAGTAGTTAGGTAAGGAGGTTAGCTGTGTCCAGCAACCAGCGAGAAAAGTGGGAATTCAACTGTATTTGAAAAACTGGGAGGCTAGATTCTTCTGTTTATCCGAAATCTGTGCCTGCAAAGTTAGAGCTCCCTGAGTCAGTACATGCAGCCTTAAGGTATTCAAGGGAAATAGCGACAAATAAAACCAGACAAACTGGAACTCTGTTCCACAGAAGTACCTTAACAGCAGAGCTGTGAAGGAACAAGACTCTGCCACCTGCACATCAGCTTACAGCACTCATGTGAGTCCTACCAGTCAGTACGACTTCTGCTTTTATAACCAGCATGACACTGTGACTTGGAATGAAGTACTGATGTCCCCATGTTAACTCGAAAACTGACATTAAAGCTGCTAATGTAAGCAAGTTTGTAAATAATGAGAAGCATATTGAATAAAGACTCAGAGACTTTAACTTGCTCTGGAAAAATATGCTATTACAGGTGGCAGCCAGCAATACAGCAGATATGAAACTCAAAACAGATTTGCATCAAGGCTGTGGTTTTAGTTTAATATTTTGCAGTAACCAGGTTGCATTCCTCCCAGTAGAGTCTATTAATACCCTATGGAATTATTCATACCCTACACATGCAGAAGGCTGCATACTTGACTATATGAAATTCTCCTTTGTCAGCTGATAAAAATGGCCAGTGAAAAAAATGTGCACTTTTTATCAGTAGGATCACAATGGTCAGAAATCTTTGTGCCAAAGGCAGACCATTTTGACTTCGAGAAAACCTAGTAGGTTTCTATCATGACATCTGTTAATTCCCTGCAGAAGGCGGGGGGGGGGGGGAAATTTGCTGTAATATTTATTGCACAACAGCAGCATTCTTTCTGCAGCCTTACCTGGCAGGTGCCATATTTTCTTCTTCTATGTTCGCACACGCAATTAATTTCACAGGCACTGAAATGCCTGTTGCAACAAAATAACAATGAAGTATTAAGTCTGTTTTTGCGGGATAGCTATGCAGATCTAAAAAATCCATGCAAATAATTACTGTATTCTTACCATAAAAAAGAATGGATTTCTTTTTTTTAGGAGAGATTCCCTCATTATTGGAAAATACTGGGAGCAACATAATTATTAGACTACACCTAGAAAGTGAGTACACTCCCATTTTGAAACCAAGTATTTTCGCAGAGAAAACTGTGAGAGATAATGAAGGAAGAAAAAAGAAGAAATGCTGCCTCATAGATAAGGGGTGATTTCTTGACAGAATAAGATAATTTATATATGTTTTTAAATTCTAACAAATGCTTCAACATTCTCATACCCCTTACTCAATGAAACAGTAAAGGATTTAATACAGTTGCAATATAAATTTCAAAGTTTTTAAAAAATTGTTCCAGTCTTTATGTACATAATGATTTTAAGCAACACCAACTAAAATGATACCAAACTAAAAGAACCCAAAACACACTTACCTGACGAGATGTCTATCCGGTTCTTCTTCACTTGGGCAACGTTGATATGGACACTGACTTTGCCCTCATTTACGCCAATTTCAACACTCCCCAGGTCATCTGCAAAGTTGCTGAAGAGAAGAAGTCCATTTGGGTTCCAGGTCCGGAAGAGGAAACTGACTGAAAACAGATCCTGGCTTGGACGACCAGGAACCTCAAGGTAACTGGTGGCATTGAAAAAGACAGGCACTGTATGTGGCTCCACACAATAAAAACTTAAATTTCCCTAAGTAAAACACATACACACACACACACAGGAAAAAGAAAAAAAAAACACAATGGTAAGATGCCACTAAATTCACAGCTACCTCTAGAAAAGTATTCTAGATTTTGTTCAACCTAGAGACTTCATGTGCTATTAATGTTATCATTATTGTTACTATTATAATAGTTGCTGATTTCTTCTATTTTTTTCTAGCAGTGCCCCATTATTTTTTGTACTGTACATGCACAAAATAACAGGCAGTCGGCCTTGAAGAGTTGTAGTCTAAAGAACAAGCTTAGATGAAAGCATTAACATTTCTAGTTAAAAGATAAAGAAATTAATCACAGATAAACTTGGGCTTGTCTGTGGTTCCCATAGAAACCTATAACAGAACAGTATATAAAATATGTGCAGATTTCCAAATACTCTGATATCAATGTGTAAATCAATACAATTCATGATGTTCCAAAATAATGATGTATAATACCTGAACTGTCAGCCTCTCTGTTATGTTTTCAGCTAAATGATACTACATATGCTAATATTTAAATTCATGAAGCAGAAAGATTTGGAGTAGCTGATCATGAATAACACCCAATATTTTTGGATAGTAAATAATTTCGTCTGAAAAAGAAACTGCAGTTTCTTCACTGTAAAATATTATTCTTTGGGAAATACACAAAAGATCCAGTCAACTTTATTGATCCATGAGGCTTTAAAATGTATCTGTAAACATGACTAGAATTAGGGACACGAATTTTTCTCTCTGGTTCTCATGTAATTTCTCACAACAAAAGTCCAAATTGGTAGGATATTACCATTTGGTAATATTGCTAGGATATTACCTTTTTTTTTTTTTTTTCCATTAGAAATCACACTTTGTAGTAATCTATGTCCGGAATTAACTTATTACTGCATGAATGCAAATATAACATGAAAACTTCCTCTGCTGAAGAATTCCTATAATATGTGGCAAAGTGGATCCTGTCCCATGGTTAGGCTTTCTCATGCACTGTTGCAAGTGGAAATTATGTGGCAATTTTAGTTATATTTGGGAAGAAAGAATTTTATCTGATGCAGTACAGAAATTATTACTAAAATCAAGATAGCAATTCCTCTGATATCTATTTGTACATTTTAAAAAATATTAAGGCTTGATCAATATTTTTGGAGGTACATAGATGTTATAGAGATGCAGTTGACCTAAGAAGTGTTCAGAATCCCAGTAGAAGTCAGTCATCATCTTTATTGCATAACTATTTTTAAATTCCATATCACTGACTTCTTGATTTAGGCTTTTATGTCACATTTCTGTATTCATAGTGTATAAATGCATCTGACAGTTCATCTTGAGGGAAAGTAGAAAATTTGGAAGCAAAATAGGAACTTTCTGTGTGAAAATGTGTGGGAGGAAAGACCTAAGAAAAATTTTTAAAGAATATTCAATCAGAGATGACAGATTACATCAATACGCAAGTTTTAGCACTCATTTGCCAATGTCCAAACCCATCAGTTTTTAAAAGAACATCACAACGGAGAATAGCTTATCTGTATTGTAGTGAGATACAATTGGTCTGGCAGATTCAGCTTCCTATATTGGATTTCCATGTAAAAAACCCAAGTGAATAAAAATAATATTTTCTTGAGCACTAGCATAAATACTTTGATCACTCTGCATAACAACCTCTTTTTTTCTGTAGAACATCAGAATTTGTACAGAGCCTATCTCTAAAGGCCAGTAAAATTAGTAGTAATTCTACTATAAAGTTGGCAGCCTCTGTGATCAATTAAGGAACACTGATGTTTCCAATAATCAGGAATTAGAGATTTCTTTAAAGTGATCCCCTATATTTATTCCTAAGTTTTATGATAAAATCTCAGCATTACAAGTCACATGCTTTTCCTGTGCCCAGGTTCCAAGGATTAAAAAAATATAAATCCAAGGAACTGGGTAAAAACTAGCTGACACAACTAAAGACAGTTTTTAGATAACTATGTGATGAGAGAAATTACAGCTTCTTTATGAGTAAAAACTAAAGACTTCCCTGCTAAACTACTAGTCAATTCTGGCTTTTTTTTTTTTTTTTTGTGGTTTTGTTTTGCTTTTTGTTTTGTTTTGGTTTTTTTTGGTGGTGGTGAGGTTTAAAAGTTGCCTAGAGATTTTAATCTTACATTTTTAACCAACTAAGCATGAAATCAAAATAGTAAACTCATTTGTTTGAGTAGTTTTAATCTAAACATTTCCAAGTTTGCTTAAACCACAAACTTTACATACAGTAAAAAAAAAAGTGGAGAGTGTCTGAAATACTCTCTGTAACCCTTGGTTATGATTCTCAGTGTAATGGTCACCCCATGCATAGAAGGAACTGTTACATAGTTAAGGCAGTACTGCATAGACAAGGAAGGCTACATCATTTTTTGAGAGATGTCATCTAATGGTTCAGTCACAGACACCAATTAAGTAGGGCTCAGAGAGCATTCTGTTAGACTTTTTAGGAGTTTCTTTTGCTGCCTTGCTGCCAAGAGGAAGTAACAATTTCCTCATTATAAGACGGCTTTTATATCCAATTGACATTCTCATGTCATCCTGATGTTTTGAATACTTTCATGTATAACACCTATTAATGTTAACGGCACTGAATGCATTGAAATCCTTTTTCACATCAGTGAATGCATTTCCCACAAACAGCCTAGCTGGATTAAACATTTCTTGAGAAAGTAACATGTAATTCTAATTTCCCTGCTAGTTAGCATTTTCCCTACTGAGCTATTCAGATAAATATGAACTGGATTATTGATTCCTTGTATGACTGTAGTCCACAAGATGACTACTCTTTTAAGTACAGCCAATTTTATATAGATTGCTCACTAGTTCTAGGTCAAGGGTTCGAGTTAATCTGCAGCTTGTCTCTGTAACAGCCTCTTAATTTTTCAAAAAAAATGACATAATTTTCTGTAGTTTCAGAATGACTTGCTGAATAGTTTTCTGGGCAATGACATCTGGAAGTCAAATATATACTGTGCATTTATATTGAAACTCTTGGTCTTATTAGAGAACTTTTCATACTACATTGATAGGGAAAAGGTAAAAACAATTTGTGTAGCTTGATCTGTGCACCATGATCTTTCATCTACATGGCAAATTAGATTCATGTTTACTTATAAATAAATTTTGCCTTTCCACATTCAAACATAATCCCTTGTGTAAAATATTACTATAAATACCCTTCCCAATTAAAAGACCTACTGGCTGAATAGGAAGCTCCCAAAAAACAGGTATTAAGTTTATTAAGACTATACTACCTGTTAAATCAGGACGGATCATACAGCACAGGCGCTATACACTAATGCTATCTTAAATATCACAAAAGAATCAAAATAATTTTTCCCTTTTACCTTCTGAATCTAAATCAAATATGTTACTGAAGTCAGCACTGGACTTTATTTAAATTTAAAATATTTTGAATTTGTCTTTTCATCCTTACTCTTCAATGAAGTACAAGGTACTTGGCGGTGATTTTTTGTTCGTAACATGTATATATGTGACACATAATTTTTTTTTCAACTTACTTTTATTCAGAGAAAAATAAAGATCATCATCTTATCATCTCTGATGTTCTGGGCCTCCTCATTCTGTATAATTAATTTGTCAAGTCCCTTTCACTGCGTAACTTCTGAAATTCAACTGTCTTCATCTAGGAATATTATTTTCTTTTGTTTCACACCCCTTTAAAAACTTTCTTTTCTCTGAATTTATCCTTTCTTTGTAATAGTTCTCATGACCACATTGATTGCTTCTATTCAGTCTCATTATATTCTGTGTGTTGTGCCTTTTAAGATAACACTGTTTGGGGGAAGGTATGTGTCTTCCGTTACCTGTCTGTAAAGAATCTCCTACAATGGAGCTTTGATCCCTATTGGATTGCTTGAGTGCCATCATCATAAACACGCATAACAACAACAATTGTTTCAAGGAAGTCTATTTCTCTTGCTGAATCAAGCTAAAAACTAAGAGAAAAACTGATTTGTAAAAAAACATAAAAATCCATGTTGATTTAGTTAGAGTAAAATTTTTTTTTTTGAGGAGTTGAAGCAATTTAAGTATTTCTACTGAAAACAAAGGTCACTTCTATTCTTCTAGTAAGTCTCAGAATTGGAAATCAACAGAACCATCAAATTAAACTGGCATATCACCTCTTGATGTGGCACTAATACTGTGTTGCGGTGTGCTAGTTTTAAGTTTATTGTAAGTTGATTTTTATCTATGGTTGTAATGGTTTCTTCCTGTGTCTTCCCCCAGAAATGGTCTGCCCCAGGTCTCCCTTTCCCGCCTCTGCCCTTTTCCACCGCCCCAAACCCCTCCCAGTCGAATGTCAATCCTCCCCGGCCCCTCCTAAGTACCCAGAATGTTCCCTGTCCTTCTCTCCCAAACCACTCCTCAGTCCTTGTCCATCCTCCCCGGCCCCTCCCAATGTTCTAGTAAGTTCTATGTCAGTTGTCAGTTTCTAAGTATGTGATTTGTTAACACTCTATGTACCCTGCCCAGATGTTACCTCATTGGAAGTTCGGTTTCTCGTCTCCTCCCTGTGTTCCTCCCACCAGTTGCCTCGATTGGATATTGAGTTGTGCCCTCCCTTAGGACCTCCCCCATATTTAAGTTGATGTTTGCCTGTGTTCTTGGCCTTTGGTGGTTCCTTCTCCTGGACTTCTGTTGTTCGTCCCTGACCTTTGCCCAATAAACCCTTTGTGGACCCACTGAAGGACTCGCCTGCTCCCTTTGCTTTTCTTGGACGTGCGTCTCTCCACCAGGGCTTCTGGCCCTTGCTGCACTCCTGCCATTGGATCTATCAGGAGGCAGCCCACTCCTGGCGTGAAGCCCTGCCCTCGTGGCCTAGCCGGGCCGGACTGAGTGGACATAAGGAGGGCGGGCAGCGTCAATACTGCTAGAGCTCCTTGTGAGGATTTTATTGTCATATTATGGGCGACAGAATTTTAAAAGTAAAGAAACAAACAAAGAAACAATCAGAAACATGATTTTTCAGAGACTGCATGTCTGCTAGCTATGTCACACTTTTGACAGGCTAGGACTTTAAAGGACATGATTTGCACTATAGGAACTTCTTAAGCAACACTTCAGAAAGAGGCTTTAAGAATATGTCCTACTAACTTGCAGAGAACTTGACTGAGCAAAATGGAAAGATTGCTCCTGTACAAAGATTCTTTTTTAAACCAGGAATTAATCTTTCAAAACCATGGTTACTTTAAAGCTGAAAATGCCCTGCAAGAAGGAAATCTAATGTTAATTATGAAAAAACAAAAATTAAAAAGTTAAAGTTCCAGGAGTTCATTGGATTGGGTTGAAAAAATATAAAACTGGAATCTTAATGAATGGAATATATATTGCATTCTTTGCCTTTGACAATACTGATGAAATTTACGTGTAGAAGAGGTTATAGATGTCGGGCCTTTATAGTGTTGTCAGTTGTATAGGCAAACGTAACATACTCATGATTATCCTTTGGATTTCCTTGACCATTTAGTCATAATGTTCATACAATGACATGAAACTTCAGTGTTACTGCCCAGGGATAATCCTTTGCTTGACACCATCACTGCACATGTATAGCTTTACGATTTATTACATAAAGGAAAATAAAATTGTGTAAGCCTAGATATTGTGAGCAGGAATTTGTGAAGCTTGTACAGAAGAAAGCCTTGAAAACTTAATCAAACCATCTCAAACTCACAGGAATAATACATTTATTTCTTATCCCCATTGCTTTTATATGCCAGCAGACATTTTTAGGAACACTTAGAACTTTAAAAATACAGAAATTAAAGTACATTCTTTCTTAATCACCCTGCTCATAAAGCCACAAGTCTGAACATGAAAGCAGCTATGAACACTTAAGCAACAGCAAAAATAGACTAAAATGCTAATAACCGCTGTAATGTTAATAAGAAAATAATGATTTTCAAGTATAATATCTTGAGGTTTTTCAGATGTATCAGAAAAGACTGTAGAAGCATTCTCACCCAAAGACTTTTGCACTCTAGCAATCCAACTGGCTCAGCAGGGATGGAATATTACTAGGATTTAAAAGCCACAAGAAAGCTGCAATTCATTTAATAATAAATCTTGTCTGGACTGGTTTTGGACTAGTATAATTTGGAAGGGAAAAAGCACTTACTGCCTCAGTTGATTTTCTTTTAAAAAAATCCAAAAACCAGAACTGACAGACACAAAAGGTTAATTTTTAAAAGATGAAACAAGATCCCAGAAATAAAATGCTCATACATGATAATTTGTTTAAATCACAAATGTACATACAATAAGATCTTTGGGTTTGTGGTAAAATTTGCTTTGTTTTTTATATTATTGCAGTATATCACAAGAATATCAGCTACACACTCCCAAAAATCTTTCAGTCTTCTTTAAAAAGAGAAGCAGAAGGGTAGGTGACCATGAAATTATGATCTTACCACATTTGAAGGTTCCAATTTCTTCCTCTTGGCAAGGTCAGTGATATTATTGCCATTGTAGTTGATGCTCTCCATGCAGCCTTTGAAATTTTTCCTACTACTAGAACTTGGCTTGCCAGAAAAAGGCATGCCTCCAAAGGTTATCTTCAAATGAAACAGAAAAATGGTAGATAGTTACTGGATGGGAAAAACTTTTAAAGAATTTTGTTGTACTTTGCTTTCTTTGAACAGCCATGGCAAAACAGAGAGCTGGCAGCACTGTTTACAGAAAAAGGATGTATCAAGATAAACACTGCAAAAGTGGAAAAAGAATTGTAATTAATTTTAATTATTTATGGTAGCCAAACCCAAGTATTAGTCCAATTGTCCAAAGAGCGAACAGATACACATCACCGTTACTCATATGTGAACTGCTCTTCTGAATGCCATTGGAAAATAAGCATTTCAAACAAAGAAATTTGGAAAAATTTCCATCACAGTATTTTTCTAAACTAAAGTAGACATGAAATTAGCCATAGTCTTAAATTAGCCATAGTCATGAAATTAGCGATAATCTGATTGAAAACATCCACTCAGCTCTAACCACGTGCCAGAGCCCAGACTACAGCACAGCAATTGTGGGCAACAATAGGGCATGTTATTCTGCTTTAATGCTTATGTATCTACTTCATCCAGAAGAATTTACAGAATCACACAGTTAAAAATGCAATCCCCTGGTAGACAGAAGGATCTTTCATTACCAAGAACATGCTTTTGTCATGTAGTTATAGTCAATGAGGAGTTACCCCTTGGTTTATCTGGTCAAATCATCTCCTTAGAGAAGATCAAGACAACTACTGCAAAGACTCAGCCATCTCAAATAGGAACTGGTTTTTGTCTTACAGTTGAATTTCATTACCCTGGGTAATTGATTCTGGGTTATGCATAATCTATAGTGCTAAAGAACTTAGAAACCCAAATATTTACAAACTACAGGAGTTCATGTTTGATGAATTATTTCTCTGTCACTCCATAGAGATGATACAGGTCTCTGCCACATGATAGTCTTCATGGAAATTATTGGAAATGAATAATGTTACATGTTTTCTTTAATATCTTGCAGTCCAAATGCCAAGGATAAGGGGCTTGTGAGATTAATCCCTGAAATCAATGTTAGGTAATTATATCCATTAGATGATGACATAAATAGTAATGACACCTTGTTTTCCTGCCGCACAAATGTTCAGAAAAATATCAATTTGTAGTCCACTGCTGAGATTTGGCAGAACAAAGCTTTTAAGCGTTATTCATTGTCAGTGCTATTTGTTATTACGAACAGTAGGAAAACAGAGGACTAGGCTGACATTTTCAGTTTTAAATGCATGTGAGATACCAGTTTCTATCCCAAAGAGGAGGCTTCCACTTGGTATATACAAAGAACTAAAACTATACAGCTGAAACCTAAAATCTTTATAAACCACACAAAGCAGCTTTTGGTGTGTAAAAGTCTTGTGGGGACATCCTCAGGCATTGCAAATTGACATGAGTTGACTTTATAGAAGATACAGCTCTTCACACAGAGAATGGTACTGTAATATTTTAATGGTTGTCAAACATGTTATGTATGTTATAATCATGTGTTTGGATTAAATCTAATGTAAAAATTAAATTGAAAAATAAAGAATTTGAAGGAAAGAAGAAAAAGCAAAAAACATACAACGTGACAGTGAGTTAAGACCAACTTACGGGACTACTTTTTGATCTCAAAAATGTAATCAGAACTAATGTTTATTCCTCTTTTGTGTTTACTTAACTTTTCTGAAAGATATTAACCTAGATACTATTTTGTGTATAAAAAATAGTTTTGATTATTTTGGCTTTATTCCCTGTTAATCACAAAGACAACACCATTAAATTTAGTCTGTGGTGTCTAGCTCCAAAAACAGTGAGATAATAGTTAAGAAAGGAAGGAGAAGAGATTAAGTCTCTCGAGTTTATATGAACCACACAAATGTATACATCCACACATACACCCACACACTCAAATAAGTTCAATTAAACACAAGAAAATCCATGTATATGGAAAATTAATTGTATCTTTGAGAACTGCCAGTGAGGTCCTTTTATGCAGAGAGGATGGGAAGGTTAATGCACTGAATTCAGCTCTTAGTAGGAATACATTTTTTATATGCAATATGTTTGGTATGTAAGCATGCTATATATATATATATATGGATGTACACAAAATGCACAACTCTGGCTTATGGCATTCAGCCTTTTTCTGTAGTTCATTCACTTGCACAGTTCAGATCTTCAGTGCTCAATAATTAATAGAGGTACAGGCAAATTTCCTTGTTATTTTCTCAATAGAGCTGCCAGCAAATAATGTATTCATAAACATTTTTTGGAATATAATCAAATATTTGACTCAGAAGCATTTACAGGTATAAGTACTTTTTTCAAACATTCATATATTCTTGGTCAAAAAATTGTAAAAATATAAATACACAGGTTAATTCAAACTTTTTTCCATTACATCATTTATATTCGCTCTTATATCTTAAAAAGTTATAAGGGTGGAAATTACATATTTGGTGCAGCCAACCAAATTAATTCTTATTAGAAACAGTAAAGAGTGTAAGAAAATATTATATAAAGATTGCAATAACCACTGTGTTGAATTACATGTACAGATCAGAGGAGCTCAACAAGTTCATGATAGCTGAAGCTGTAGTGTAATCAAACAACAAATCCACATTTAACTACTACCAGCACTTGTGTGCATTAATCTGATTGATGAAACAAGTTTTCTTACAACTTTCCTAACTCTTCATTGCTTCTTTCTAAAAAGAAGTTACTGATGCCATATTTGTGAAAATACAAGGAAGTATCTATCTACCTAAGACAGGACAGATCAAGATCTGTATTAACAAAAAGGTTCTAACCTGCTTCCTTTGCTAAAAATAAATACTATCAACACAGATTAAAGCTTTCTGATTCAAAAGCAGAATTATCACCTGAGTGGAACAGATTGCACCATACTTTTTAAAATATGCTTCCTGCTTTAGAGCAGTTGCTTTTAGAGATTTTTTAAATTGTGTATGCCTATCTTGCTGAATAACACAGATCTGCCACTTTAAAACAAAGGGCTGAGATGATTGTTACACCAGATGGGACCTGGTAGGCTAATTAAGAGAAACATAATTTACATTTAAGAGAGAACATCCTTGGAAAGAAAGTTTCAGGAAATGCAAGGGAATAAGTAATCAAAATAAATATATGAAAAATTAAGAAAACATCTTAAATTATGTTTGCTTTCTTATTGGGCTTATCTTTATGAAACCAAATTGAATGAGAAGAAAGAAGTTTCCCTGTTTACCTCATAGTCCAGGTCCAGGTAATCAAATTCTCCATTTGTTCTGAAGTGCTGCATGTGTCTGTCAAGGGTGAGATTGATGTTCCTCCCATGGCGCTCTATGATGATGGAGTGCCAGTGGTGATCATCCAAGAGGCTGCCTGTCGTCACAGATGTGTGGCCAAAAATAGAGCCAAGCTGGTTGCTGCCTGAGAACAGAAACAATAGCATTTCTCACCTCATACCAGTTAGGCAAACATTTTCCTCTTTCTTTGTCAACGTTTCACCGGAATCATACCAGAGATGCAATAAACTGGAGGAAGGCAGTCTGCTATGAAGTTGAGATCTGCCCAGTGAAAAGTTGCTGCCACCAATACAAATAGCTAGGCCAAATATAGCAAGCATCTGATCACTTAACTGTATAAATATATGTATAAATTAATAATAGCAGTTATTTGGAAATGAACCTGAGAAGCAATACCTTTCCATTTGTAAAGATGTTTTTATCGAGGCGCTCCTATGCTACAGAAAAGAAAAGCTGTTACCTCTGGCCAGATCCTGGGCCTCTGAGCTGTGTTGGAACTGTACTGATTCATGAATGCTGTGGAGGACATGGAGCCTGATAACAGACTTCAGCAAAAAAGACCTTTCACTCTTGAGCCCTATGCTTTGTGGTCTTTACCAGTATCACTATACCAGCAAGCAGAAGGGAAAAGGCTCAGTGCAGACTGAGCTAACAACAGCAAAAATCCATCTTGTGCTAATACAGCTTATTTTGGTCTGTTATCCTGAAGCAATCTTCCTATTCTGGAAGTCAAACTACTAGGAAGAATACAATTTTGCAATTCTCTGCTGTCTTATCCAGGGGGTTTTCTCACTGTAGCTGTGCTAGTCAGAGATCACATCTCATTGCCATCTGACTGACATAGCTAAGCCAGCAAAGGTTGATAGCATGAATCCCAACTGAAGCAGCAAATGACTAATTGAGCAGTAAGTGTAAAAAATTTCTACACTGCTCAGTAACTCAATGCAGTCTTCCATGTTCTGAATACATGAGGACCTAAAGCATTTCTGAGGCTGAGAATTTCTTACCCTCAAGAATGCCTGCAACTGAGAAATTAAAGTTTCTGCAGGCTGAAAACACATTCTGGCAAATCACACTTCTATGGCTTAAGATATTATTTCCCTACAAATGACCAACCTGCCTTTATGCTGAAGGCTAATGGTCTTGTTGGTTAAAAAATAAAATTGAATTGCATGCATGTCATTGAGCCTCAGTTTCTTCAACACAAAGTCAAATAGAGTGCAAAGTGAAACCTAAATCCACTTCTGTCTCCCCATCCTTCCCTCAGTCCCTGGTGTTTGAAAATAAGTCACTGTATCTCGCCAGGTGTGGTGGTTTGTATTAATTTCCTGAAATAGTCCCTCATCAGGACCTAGGCAGCCTCCTTTGGACCTGACAAGGGCCAGTTGGTGTCTGATTTTTAGTACTGACACCTTGTTACACCAATGAGAGGGTTTGGGTACCTTTTGTGAACACACATGTAAAGACAAAAAACCCCGGGAATCTCTCTTTTTTCTGGTTCCAGCTGTTCAGCAGGTAACTAGTCTGGCTGGGTTTTCCCCCTGCCCCCCCGGATCGGAATGCAGCCAAAGCAATCAACACTGCTTTCTAGGCAGACCCATGCTATCCTAGTCCAGCCCCAGTGTGGCTGCTGAAAGACTCTCTACCTTAAATAGCTCCGGGCTGCCACCCAGCAGGGATCACATGACCACATGCAGGCCTGGACAAGATATTAACTCTTCCATTGCCTAGATAAGACTTGCAGACACTTTGTTCTCTCACTTGGATGAAAGAAAAGGACAGAGGTAGAGACACACACAGAAAACAGCATAGAGACACCGAAGTCAGACAAGAAGGAGGAATCAGGTCATAGATGAGGGAAGAAGGAGAGGCATGGTCTGAAATTTCTCTTTTAAGTTGTGGAGAAGATACTCTTGTTTCCTTGTAACTCGTAGAAATGCAGTTTTGGGGTAGATGAAGCATTCACATTGAGGCCATGAGCAAAAGCATTTGTGTTCAAGTAAGCAGATGTTGAAGCAGCTGTCATCCCATGAGAGGTTTGAACAGAGACTAGAGAGAGATGAAGACTCCTGCTTCCTCCAGGGAAGAAGAATAAAGAAGTCTGTTTTCAAAGGGTGACAACAGCCTTTGCTTGAACTGTTAATCCTTAAACTTATGTGCCCCATAAGTTGACATGGTCTTCAATAACAATTGTGGGAAGAGTGGTAATCAAGGAAGGGATTTTTACACAGTGGTCCGATTTCCATTCTCACAGGAGGTTGATTCACTGTGACATCAAAGCCACGAGAAAACTTTCTTGTAGAGAATTCTCCATAGACTGAAGAGAAGTCCCCTCTTCCTATGTAAATTGGTGAAAGACTATTTTTAGAGATGGCAAACTGACTGACTTGTTTCTGTAGATTGTCATTATGAAAGAAAAGAAGTTATGGGGGGAGGAAAAGTGTTCTGAAGGTTTTATTCTGATTGTTATTATTTTTTCTTATAGTTTCTGGTAATAAAGTTTTTCTTTATACCCTTCAAAGTTTGAGCCTGTTTTGCCTTCCTCCTAATCCCATATCACAGCAGGAAATGAGTAAATAATTCTAGTGGGCACACTGGTGATTTAGCCAGCGCTAAATCCATGACAAAAATTGATGCATTGGCCAAGAAATCTCAAATTAGCGAATCGAAACCACTACACAAAATTGGTGTTTCTGCCTGGCTTGAACCAAAACTGCAACATCAGGCAAGATGAGCATCCTTTCCTACTGTGTCTGATGCAAAGACAATACTCTTGGAGGAAAAATAACACCATAAAGCATTATGTCTGTTTATTGAGTGTATGTCTCAGGGGCCTAGTCCCATTTATCAGCCTAATTATTTAAGAACATCCTCACCAAACTCACAGAAGTTATAATAGCTTAAAAAGACATTTTGTGCTGAAGAATATAGAGAAACAGGAAATGAAAGGGTTACTACTGCAATTAAAATAGTTAAAAATAGGTAATTGCTATAGGAAGGTGTGCTTTCCTTATCATCTGTTCATGTTGATTGTTAGGAAAAGAACAGGAGAGAAATGCTACTGGAAATAAGTATTGTTCAATGTAAATAACAAATGAAACAACTTACTCTTCACATGTCTATAAGAGAACTAAGGAATATTGCATTAAATCTTTTTCTAATGTTCTTTTGTTTGAATGGAAAAAATACCCGAAACCAGATAAACATGGTTCTTTTTCATAATAAATGTACTTTCTAAAACCAGTCACTTATGAGCCTGTAGTCTTCTACTGGGAGGACTAGAACTAGAGCAACCTATACAGGATTTCATCATAAGATTGCCTGATAAAACAATCTGTCTCTCTTCCTTTCCAGCCTTCCTTCTCAGACTCTAGGAATGCTGCTGAACTCCAGCTTCATGTGCCCTGTAGCTTCCTAGACTGATACTTGTTTTTTTCTCTTCAAGGCTCCTAAGGGTGACCTTTATTCCTCCAGTAATGATGACAGTGTCCTTCTCTCACACATTGCCAGAGCTGAGCCCAAATACAATTCTGGTAAGCTATTTTTTTTGTTGTTTGTTTGTTTGTTTCTTGTCTGTAGTAATGACAATATATTGCTGATCTTGTTTTTCTGTATGATCTTCTTTTCATGGTATCTCACACAGAGCAAAAGGGACAGGATGGAACTAAACACACACACACACTCCCCCAACATACAGAAAGGGAATTAACAATGTTCTCAACAAATTATCTGATTAAATGGTGTGGCTTATCTAATCATTGTGGGAAAGAAGATGAAATATTTGACCTAAAATTTTTGTGGGAGACCTAAAAACTACCACAAAACTAAATAATCAAAAACATACCTAAATTTAAATTTAGAACAAGTTTGGCTTTCTTCAGTTCCAATGTGATATAGTCTCCTTGCTGTCCTTCTCCGTGGAAGATTACACCTTCGCTTTCAGAGGTCTTAAATTTTAGAGAGATGACATCTTTCAGTGTTTTCATTTTCTTGTTCCTGAATCTATATGGTAACACTACATGGCCATCAAAATTGATAACATCAGCCCCTAAATGAAAAAGAAAATAAAATCATTGACGAGCGATTATATATTCCTATGGTCACTGGAAAAACAGACATGCCATATGCAGATTGTATCTGAACAGAATAAAAAATGTGCAAATGTGATATGCATTGTAAATACATTTTCCTTTGACCACAATTTTATACCATAATAAGGAAGAACCAGACAGAATATAAATTTAATCCACATAATGCAAAAATAGAAACAAATCTGATTTGGGTGGAAAAATGCTGCAACTGTACTCAATGACTTTCAGTTTCTCTCAAATACAGTGCAGCCATGTACATTTTCCTAATCATAGCTCAAAATGAAAGGTAAACGTCTGAGTGGTCATTAATAAATCATTTGATACTTTAAAATTCACTACAGGTATCTGTAAGGATTGCAAACAATAAAACATGAACCCAGAGTAAATACCAGGCAATTTTAGACTTTATGTAAAACAGGCATAAGCTTCATCTATTTCAGGAAATGGCAAGCAAGCTGTGACCTCAACTAATTTTAAGAAGAAAAAAAACCCACCTCTGTCGTTTGAACTAATTTTTTTCATGTTTGGTTTTGTTCAAAATATGTGGAAACTGAGGGATACAAACATGTAAGGTCAATCCAATTTTCATATAAATATTGCATAATAACACTACGAAATTTTGTGTCGTCTTATTTTCATGACATAAACTCTACTCTAAAGAATGAATACCAAATTTCCACAATTTTCTAGATGCTAGATCTGCAGTAAAAATAGCTGCAGAACTGGATTCCATTCAACAGATGCATTTATGAGGATTATTGAATCTTGTCACTTAAGGTGAGTACTGTAAAATATATCAAACTGATATTTATTTCTAAAAACGTATAGATCTGTTTAAGAAGTTTCCTTTGTAAGCTGCTAATAATAAATCACCAGTGTCCTAGCAACTATTTGTATGAACATTTAATCCTCACTGTTGACAATCAACAGTTTGAATAGTCATCAAGTAAAATTCTTCATGTTCTGCAAAAAATTAATTCTTAATTTATACTCCTTATTTACAAAGCATGTTCATTCCTGCTCTGAATGAAAAGAAGGATGGAATTTTATCATATATTCTTCAACCACATCTGATTTTTGCCTTCTTCTGTGGTCTGCTTGTCAGTGATTGCTTTCAACTTTTTAAAATTTCTAACTTGTTTTTTGTTATTATGGTGGGAATTAATTTAGATTTTCCATCCCCTCTCTAAAACACAGAGACAAACACATTTCTGTTGTGTAATTAACACAAAGACTGTTTCAAAACTCCATTAAAACACTATTCCTAACTGCATATATTTCAGTTTGAATTTACACGACTGAGTTTTCCTAATCCTGTAAATACTTCTGAAGAAGTGATAAACTGTGATCCCCATATTGTTTATGCCAACTAAATTCTGGAGAATTTTATTCAGTACATAAAATACAAGCCTTACAAATGACTGTGATATCCCATAATTATAACCATATATCTAATTTTTGTCAGAATTCAGCAATATATATTAGAAATACCACTTTGCTTTATAAAACACATCTTAAATTGCAAATTTCAATAATAAATATGTATTAAGCTTTAAGTACAACTAGAACACTCAGCCTGATCTGATTCTTCCAAATGACAAATTCTAGGCATGGGAGTCAGCTCAGAATTAAATATCAAAATGGTATGTTGCATTTGTTGTACAATAAATCCATTTAGAAGTTACCAGCATGAAAGAGGACACTTTTACTTGGGCATAGATGCAGAGGTACTCAGAAGCACAAATGGGATTTCAGAAGTGGGTTACCATGACTCAAGTAAGTCCATTACTTCTGGAATTACTACCCTTTATAAGAAAGAAAGTTAATTGTCAGAAAAATAGTGTAACTAAGATTATATGAACCAGTTGGTTTGGTTTGCCTTGCAAGAGATCTGAGAAATTAATTATTGAGATTTTTGTATGTAGTCTATGGAAAAAATACCAAAGCCAACTTTTAGAAAAACAAGAAATCTATTTATAGAAAAAAAAATATAGCATGAAAGTCACTCTTTTATGACAAAAATTATACTTTCATGTAGAACAAATCTGCTGTAGAGATCCTGCTGTTTTGAATTTGCATACAAGTGCCTGGAACAAGTGTTATAAAATGAAAGAAAATTGATGGACATTACACCTTAATTAACCTTCATACCAAAGATACATAATAAAAAATAATTCCATATATAATGTCTGAGATTGTCTTCCATAAAATTTCTTAAATTTACTTTCTGATGGTTACAGAAACTGCTGTGTGAGGTATATCAGTTTTCCCCTAAGGCCTGCTGGTACCACTTGGTAGCATCTGAAAAAGTTGGTTTAACTGTCAGGGATATGACCGGAGCTGATCAGGACCATGCACTTTTGTGGATTCACAAGATGTCCATGATAAAGCAAGTATACCTTCTGTTCCTAAGTCATTGTTACAGTTGCACATGTGTCTTCATTCTTTGAAGAACATTTATATTACACACTTTTATAAAGCTAAGCAAAAGGCCACATATTTCCAGAATCTGTCCCTGAATTTCCAGGTTTTGAAAAGAATTCAACTAAAAAAAGAAACTGTAGTAATCTTTGATTAAGCAGGTTTTTTTAATGCACGGCTGTACTGTCAGCGTGGGTCTGAATGATAATTCAATCACTTAAACATTACACAGCAATTATGTTCAAGAGTTATCACACGTAGACTGTAGTAATGGCTTGTGTTCTTTCTATGACACTCAGATATTTAATATCATGATAATTACCATAGTGCAGAATGCTGCTCAGACACTAAACCATATAATTCCTATAACTGCAGCGTAAATACATAATTTTTCTCATCCTTAGCCACTCATCTATCAGCATTAGTAGGAAAGAGACCTCAGCCATCACATGAAGTACGTTCACCTGCCGTCAGTGACTATGTCAGAGGCTACTGCTGCAATGGGGAAAACCTTCATAAGAAAAGATAAAGTTAAAAAAAGAGGGAGAAAGAGAAGAAAATGAAGAAAGAAGAGGGAAAGAAAACCTGAGAATTTTTTTTAATTGTATGGAAATAAGAAGTACAAATCTGATTACTTGCAATTTGATTCCTGCCCTACTGGATTTCCTATTATACGGATAGATTGGAAAATACTGCTGAAACAGTAAGAATATAATACCACTTTCCTTCGGCTAGGGAGATGTGTTAGGCCTTATCCCAGTAAATGTCTGAGACCCCATTAAAGTCCTTTCATTAGTTAATGTATCATCAGTTTTGCTCTAAAAAATATTTCGGAAAGCCTTGCAAACATTGACAGGATATTGGGTGACAAATGTGACCCTATTCCCAAATCTCAAAGGAAGCTAAATCCCCGATCATAGCTCCTCCTACCTATGCTTTTGTTCTGTACTTTTGGCTACATGCAGAATTTGGCAAAATTTGATGAAGGCATCAGATCTATTTGATGATATTTTATTTGATGCTCCAAAACAACTTACTAACTAATTATAAAGAAACAGCCCCAAATCAGAGCCAAGCTCCAGAACTTCTCTATTTACTCAATTTTTTGTGAAAGAAATATAACTATCCTCAATGCCAGCACTTTAAGAATGAAGAAGTGCTCATTCACAAAGACTCGTGAGACACTGAGACTTCTTCACAGTTACTAAAAAATCCCTGATTTCTGACACAATAAAATAACAGTGATCAAAACAAAGCAGAACAGCAAAGTGCTTTCCAGAAAAATGTTTACCATACAGTGAACAACATCCATGGCAGGATGTTTCTCCTCCTAAATAACAAATTTAACAGGTACACATATTTTTAAATTGCTAGTGATCTCTGAATGATTCACTCTTCAAAGCCTGTACAGAGTATTTCAGTGGTATTAAAGATATAAAAGTTCTGTATAACTGAGAGACAGTGACCTAAGGTGAAATTTTCTCATTCTGTTATCTCTCCTCCATTTTTTCATCTGCTTAATTGTCTGTTCAGACTACATGAGATTTAGGGAAAAGATTCTCACTTTTAGTATTCTTTTCTTACTCCATAGTTTGAACCTTTTATGTGCTAGTAGTATAGTAATAGATGGTAATAACCATATGCTGAGCATCTACCATCTAAAAATATCTGAGATACATTGAAGCATCTTTGGCTGGCCAAAACTATTCCACATTTGTAGTTTCACTTGTAGCTATATTACAGCTATATATATATATATGTATTAGATATACCCATGACTATATATTAGTCACGGTTACTAAAATATCATTATGAGAAATATAAGCACATAGACTATCGTTTGCATATTTTAACAGCAAAAAAAATAATGTTTTCTTCTAATAAAGCAAGGGATAAGGCTCAAAATCATACCAAGAATAAAGTCTTTTGTTATTACTCACAAAAAACTACATATACAGAAATTTCTTCAGAAAAAAACTAATCTACTTTTCTGTAGTTCCATGTGCTGTCAACATGACAGCATGTTGAATTTGCCACTGGGGTCTTTACAGCTCGAGCCTCACTGGAACTAAGTTATCTGAGCTCATGTTAGAGATGCATTGCTACACCTCTGTCTTGGTTTAAAAGACAGGTGTCTGCTAAGGAAGGCAGGAGCCTCCCTTGGAATGGAGAATGTAAAACCTCCTCCCTCTGAATTATCGTAATTTTGAAATTAAGAGGCTCTCAGGCAAAAATATATGAGAATAGGAATAACAGTTCTTTGCTAGTATGTGTAATAAAGCAAGGAAACAGCAACAAACAATAGCATTAACAGCAAACAGGACATGAACTCAGTGACCCTTCCTGGCTGCGGGCACTTTCCCCTTGGTGCAGTTACCGTCAGAGCCGGCAGGGGGCGCTGGTGGCTCCCGGTGGGCGGGGCAGGTGCGATGATTCGCCCGCGCCTGCAGGGGGCGCTGTGGCACGAGCTCGGGGAGCACGCGGTAATGGCGGTGTGTCCCAGACGGGAAGGGATGGAAAAGAGAGGCTTTGCTTCACAAACCTGCCTGGGGCAGTGTCGGGCCCGGTGCCCCTGCAGGACTCTGAGGAGCACCAAGCTGGAACGGCAGAAATGAGCAGAAATCCCGGGGTGGTGGACGAGATGTATCACAAGCTCCGTGGCAGTAGCTGGAACTGCGAGACGTCCTGACAGGGCAGAGTGTGCGGGGCCCAGCAGCAGAAAAAAGGCAGCTCCCGGCTGGGTCATTGCAGTGGTAGTGAAATTCCTTTCCCTATGCAGCAGCTCAACCGTCCTCCTCCAAAGCCCTGAGAGAGCAGCTGCCCCCAGTCCCATCCTTTCCCCGCCCCCCCAAAAAATCTCGTGGTACCTCCTCGCTTGGAGAGAAACTCCCAGAGAAAAAAGAAGTGTAGTCAGATGCTACAGTCCTCTCCCCTGCCTTAGCCACTCTCTTGTTTTTCTTAAGTACCCTTAAGTTCAGTAGTTAGTTTCCGAACAACTTACAGGAAAAAATTCTATAAGTAAAAAGAAGGAAACCCAACCCCCAACAATCGTATTTCATAAAAAAGCAGAAAACAAAAAAAAACCCAAACCAAACAAAAACCAAAAAACCAAACAAAATAAAACAAAACAAAACAAACAAAAAAACCCCCAACCAAACCAAACACACACAAAAAGCCAGAGGAAGCCATGGTCCAACAGAGCAGTCAAAAGATTGCCTGCTCTTTTATGTTTTCTTGCTGTGAGGCAGAGAGCCAAAGGTACCATTTTTGAGCACTGCCTTCAGACGCTACAGCTCAGCTGTAAGGACGTGGGCAGCTCTAGCCAGAAGTCTTCTGCAGCCAAACTGCCTTTACTCTCTTTTTCAAAAGACAATGCACCTGCCACAAAGGAAAAAACCCAACTAATACAGATGTATGTTGCATATACAATAATGTGTACTTATTCATATTCTAGAAGCACCTGGTGAAGGAAAATCAATCTTCTGTTTCTCTTGCCTGCTTAGTTTCCACTGCACTGAGTCTGAGTGCTGTTGTTGTCTGTCAAGTGTGTCAGTGAAAGAGAAAAAATACCTCTGCAAGGAGGTGTGGAGCTTTTTCCTTGGTTTTCTTTACAATACATACAGTGTATATATGCCAAAACGGTATGAAAGCAGTATGAGTGTTTTGTTAAGGTTTAACTCAATTCTTGGGTAAGTGACATGAACTTTATTCTTATTTTTTATATGCCGGCCAGAAATTCTCCAAATAAATCTGTGAGGAAGTGTTCCCTAAGGTAGTGAGGATGCTTGCCAAGTTCAGTGCAATATCCACGAAGATATTTTAAAAACACTTGGTACTTTAAATTTTTTTCCTGAATTTCAAAGCACAGACATTTCCCCTGTTTTTATCCTAATATAACATTTTTACTATAAAAATTGTAATTATTATAATGGTGGTATTTACTATTAATTTTTCTAACTCTGTGAAAATGTCTAAAAATATGTGGCTTTGTTGTAATTTTCTGTCTAACAAGAAATAAAAATGACAAGTGAAATTAAAAAGAAGTAGAAGCAAAATTTCAAAAGAAAGAAAACCAAAAGAATATACAATATAGATAAAAATATGTAATATAATGACCCTGGCTAAAAGTTGTCCTGTGTCCTCAAGTGTATGTATGTGTGTGTCCTGCCACTTTTTTTTCAGTAGGAAAATTGTGTTCTTTATGTCGCTATTGAACTAAATTTTTATACAAGCTAATTGTTGCTTAAAACAATAATTTTGTAATGAATGTATAAAACAGAGAAGTTCTGTGCAGTTTCAACTAACTTGCATTAGTTACCATATGCACAGAAGAAAACACGTAAGCATTTGAAAATTCTATGAACTTAGATGAGGCCTCCAAATACACTACAAAATTATTTTCTTAAGGGTGTCTGTGAATAGGATGATTTTTCAAGAAATTACCAATGTAAAGTTAATGATTTTTTTGGCTGATGATTTTCAAGCAAATTTTCTTTCATTGATTTTTCAAATTTCAAAAAGATATTTCATTTTAAAATGAAATGGGAACATTTTTGTATATGCTCTATTTTTACTGTAATAAATGGTTAAATGATAAAATGAACATGTTTATAGTATACTATGCAATGAATTTTTAAGCTTATGCATTTTAACCACAGTTTACTATGTACCGTTCAGTATGATTTATTTTGCAGTCTCCTATAGTGGGCTGCTACCATTGCCAGAGAGAACTAAGACTGTAACCCAAGGTAATCTTCATCTCAAACAAAAACTATTCTTTCCACAATCTATTCTGCTTTATGACTCCAGAAAGTCAATTAGAATGCATGCTAAGAGATACAGTCTATTTCAAGAAGTCTATTCCAAGGGGAAAAACAGATTCAGTATCAATAAAAATACTGCTTTGATGGCTGTACATGAGTTTTGACTCTTTGAAAAGTTTTCATATGTATAGCTTTATATGGTTCATTTACAGTCATGAAAATTAAAATTCAGGCACCTTGCAACTATGAACTATACACAACAAAATATTCTCTATGATCTACTATTCTCTAGCTATGATACTTTAAAATAAATCTGGTAAAAATATATGTATAATTCAAATACTCTGAAGAAAATCTGCTTTTTTGTATTTTATCATGCTGATTTACAAGCCGGAAGCATTCCTTGCAATCATTAATACATTCTTCATTTTGAAACCCATCATTTGACATTGGGTCTCAATGGGAACATTAATGTATATAATTAAACTCTAAAACCAGGTACAGTAAAGAACTTAATTTACTTGAAAACAGCCAGCCTGTAGTAATGTTTTCACTGTTTATTAAAAAGGTAAATCAGAAGAGCTCCAGGTCAATAAAAAAAGACAGCTCTGACTCTTGCACAGTAAATGGCCAAAGCAGGTCTCAATCCTTATTACACTGTTGAACTTACTCATTATTTAATAAAAAGAACTATGGCAAAGAAAGAAGTTGTACCATGTCTTACAACATTTACACTAAATTTACTCAGTGAATAAATGATCTACAGACTGGACAAGACAATCTATTAAAACATTAAGGAAATGGATGACTAGCTGGAGGTTTGATTTTAATGTTTACAGCAACATGAAAACAGGAAGACATACAGTTGACCTACAGAATACTGGTTTAGAAGTTCTCTTTTGGATTTCTTTTTGAGCTGATGCCACCTGATTCAATCATCTGGTATATAATCTTTCCATGTCTTTTAATATCTGGGTGCTCTCAGAACACCCATTACTCAAGACCAAATTCTTAGTTCTCAATCATGTTCCATATTCTTTATTCACAAAATCACTCTCAAACACATATTCTTTACTTTTTCCAACCACAGAGCTTGTATTTAAATTGAGCTCTCAAAGTGAGCTGCATAGGCAACAATTACGGAGTATGGAGCATGGAGCGTTTCAAGGTCCTGTGCTCAGTTAATTCTCAGACAGTAAAAATCTCACAACTGTCATTCAAACTTCTGCAGTTTACTCTCAAGAGCACAGAGTGCAATACTGAGACAGAGCTGGCCATGGGACACTCACATTTATTATAGTGAGTAACCTCATTATTACCTAGGGGCAAAAAATGTGTGTCACTAAACCCCATTTCTAATAGATGTGTAGTCCTTTCTTACAACTGTGAGACTTTTGCTGCTGCTAATTCCATCTTGATATACGAATTCGTTTTATAGAAACAGAAACTAGTGAGTTGCTACTTTCATCTGCTGTATTTCAATTCAAAATGATGAGTGAATAGAGGAAAATCTTTTAGCATAAATGATAGCTGAACAACTATGCACATTTGTACAGTTCAGTTTCACTGTTTTATTTCCAAATTAATCAGAGATAAATATCTTGTGTTTAGCACAATATAGGAGAAGCAGACCACTGGAACTTGATTGTGGACAAATAATTCAAAATAAGTAATTCAGTCAAATATTTTTTCCTCTCCTGCCTAACATCCAACATATCTAAGATCATGTATACCTCTGCTGTACTCCTTACCCGATGAGGTCTTGCACATTGTGATGTAAGAAAGTGTTTGGATTCCAAACTTGTAAGCCATAAAATCTGAGCCCCAAACTCTGTCATGCATAAATCAAGTGTGAACTTCCTGATGGATGAATCTAGTGTTTTCTATCCTTTGTCTTTATTTTAGTGTGTTCAATTTAAAAGCCCCACTTATACTCAAGTTACAAGTCAAAGCCTTATTTTCAGATGATCTACATTCATTAGGTTCTGCCTTGGTTCAGTGAAAGTCTAATAATTAATGTGTAAACAGCCTCCAGTGATTAAGGTACTACTGTAAATGGGCATACAGTTACCAATTTTAAGTGAATGAGTGCTGTATTTGAATAACAATTAGCAAAAATGTAGGGATTGATGGTACTGCATCAGCATCACTTGCAACACTGCTTACACTCTGGGAAAGAAAATCCCAGAAGGACTCAATATACAGTAATATGAAATGCTTAACTTGCATTATATCACACATATAAAGTGAGCTACTTCCCTGAGAGAGAAAAACCATTTTTGTTGCAAAAATGTTCTCCATGACAAGAAGTACATCAGGTAAGAGCACATAGTCACAAAATAATGAAGGTTCAAAGGGATTTCTAGATTTCACCCAATATGACCCACGTGCTCAGAGTTTATTTGTACATTTAATTCTGCCAGAAGCATTGACTTCCAGTTAACTGGATTTTCACCTTTTTTCCTTAACTGAACAAGGAAACAGAAGATTTGCTCTATCAGCAAGTGTTTTCCTTATCAGGCTGCACTTTCAAGGTCAGTGATATATTGTGTGTCCCTCCCTACAGCCAGACATGACTTATCTATAACTTCTAGCAGGGTTTACAGTTCAGGAGTTTCTGGTGTTGCAGAGCTTAATACCTTCAAATTCCTCACTTGCCAGAACAGTCTCTCCAGCAGGAGTTTGCTTATGGTATCTCAGCTGTGTGAGTGTCTGTTCCTTTCCTAGGAGGAGACTCTTCTCCTAGGGGTTGTACATGTATTTCAGGTATCCCTGCTCCAACAGTGAAGTTTCCTTCAAACAATTCAGTTTCCTGAACTTCGTATTATTCTCCATCACTAAAAGCTAAAAAAAATCAGTAAGATGAGAGTTTCTTCTCAGGAACACTATAAGGGACCTGCTTACATCCAGTTAACACAGACTTAACATGTAGCAGGTTCAATACGTAGAATCACAAAGTACATTACTCTTATATTTGATTCTTCATCCATGACAACTGATTTACTTTTTCGGAACTAAGGGGTTAATTTCATTTAGATTTTCAAGTTCTAAAGTAAATATTGATACTGGAATCTAAGACTATTGCTTCATTTCTTCAAACATTTTTCTAGTGCTTTTCTCTAAATTTACAGACTACTGGCAGAAAAATAAAAGTTAAACTTGTTGCATAATAGCAGAGTCAGATTAAGTAAGGAAATGAAATGGCATTTTTAGTTAGTCAGTTTGAAATATCTGGAAGGCTTGAAATATCATAAGGCTGTATTTACAAGAAAAGAAATTTCACCAAAACCTGTTGAATTCTATTTTTTTCCCAAAAATAAAGGGAGTCTGATTAAGAACATACATACAGCTTTTCTTTCAGATGGGAGCATTTTTCATTTTGGGACCATTTATCTGTTATTAGAGGCAGCCAAACTATTTTGCAAATAATTTGAAAAAACATTTTCTTTCAGTCTTCAGATTATGCGGGATTTTTTGAGATGATGTAATTAATGAAATTATTTTTCAACAGTAATTTTCAAAAACCTGTATCTGATGATGTATCTTAAAAGTAATTCAACCAGCTCTGTATGTTAATGACTGTCACTACAGCAAATATGCATATTCATACAGTGGATGAAATTTCATAGCCCCTACTTAGGCTATAATTGATTATGCTTAATTAAGAAAGGGAAGATAAGATTGTTCCAGGTAGGTAAGAAATGTATGCAAGTGTATATAGGCAACTCACTGCACCTTTGTAAGATGCTGCTATTCAATAAAGCAATGAATGCTATGCATGAATAAAAGGGTAAGATGCTTTATTAAAACTTAGATGTGGAGAAGTAAATGTTATTGCTTAAAACTGCCGCATTCCATTTTTAAAAGTGTTCTTCCTTTATGCTGGAATAAGGAATGCAGAGCAATTTTCCTTACAGATTTGGCTGTGATAAATCTGGTGTTTGAAATTTATTTTTCACCCTTTATCCAGACAACATGGTTTAGAACAAAGCAAATAAGTAAAGCACATAGCAGATGTGGTCTTGGTTTACTACACTGGAATACAACCTAATATGCAATGTGATAGCCATATCTTGGATTATATATATCCACACATAGATTTGGTTTGTAAAGGAACCTTTTTTTCTTTTGGGTTTAATAAGTTATTGTTACAAGTCTATGGGAGAAAAACTTTATATATATGGGAGAAGACCTTATCAAAACAGAAAAATTCTAACTAAGGTAACAAGTAATGGACATATAAGCTTTTGTGAACTCTTTCTGTCCATGTGGCAGCATCCTAAAACAAAAAAATCAATGCCAATATAAATGCAGATACCATTGTCAGTATATTTTAAAATACAAATCTTCAGTAGAAGAAATCCATGAACAGGTTATTAACCTGACAATTCATGTTTAGTTTGTGCATGCAATAGTTTGTTGTGCAGTCAGTGCTGTTTTTCCTCATCCTAACATTTCCCATAGTGAAAGTATTGTTGAACTAGTAGCTCAAGTCACTTTTCAGACTCCTGACTTTCTAAAGATGTTCTATCAGAAACCGTGTTTTCCTCACTAATACCAGTGAAGGATTAGACTTCCACCTATTTGACAAAGACAACTAACTAACTCCTGTGCTATGTATCAATTCTCTTTTAAGGAAAGAAAATCTAATCATACATTTAACTTTTTCACCTTTGATTAGGCAAAGTAAATTCTGAAATAGTGGTTAGGGGGTCAGCGTGTAAGTACTTACAGAAATGTGTCTGATGTTTAAAAGCATTAAGAACAATCTATTCTGTCAGAAATCAATGGGAGAAAAATAAGCCATTTTATGTAAATATTTAAAATTGTAATCGGGTTCCTGTGTATTTACATCAATTTGAGAACTGCTGACTAATTAGTTATTCAAAAAGATGTTTTAATAATAAATACAATTCATTACAAGGAGCCATCTTATGAATCAATGGAATATGTAATCATGCATACTAAAAAAACCCACCCCTCCTAGACTGTCTCCACTGCTTTTTTCTGATTATGAAATTTTAGTCTTGAATAAACTCATTGTTTACTATTCGACTGCAATAAGATATTTTTTAAAAATTACAAATTCTGTTCACAAGCCACTAAGTGTAAGTATTTGCTCAAAAATCATACCCTTAACTTCTACAGAAGTACTGAAATTATTTTTAACCTTTAATTTTTACTTATAGATTACAGCCCATTCATTTCTGGGGGGTTTCATCAAAATGTAAGAATTGCTAATTGAAAATTTAACATCATCAAGGCAGTGTTGTAGGTACAAGAAATGCATAAAATATTTAATGTATAGCAAGTGAAGATGAGATATAATTTATACATAATTACAATTAAGGAGAAAACAATTCCTTACTGATTAAAAATTCTGTTCTTCTTGTAACAAATGACTCACACTAGTTTTCCTAACAGAATCTAAAAGCTACTTGCTCTGATGAGTAATAGTTAAAGGCATTTTTATACAATCTGTGTCTTCCTTTTAATTTTAATTTTCAGGTCAATCAGGCAAACACACTCAGACAATGCCAACAAATGGTATACATTGTATTAATGAACAATGAAAATTGTACATGCAGTGCTGTCCAAGTGTAGATGTACATGTCTGTGTTTGCATCTTGGTAGATATGGAATTATTCTGGTCAAACATTATTGCTTTAGATGAGTATCTCTGTATCACTACTATCTTGAAACTGAGTAGACTGCTGCACATTAACAGGCTTTGGAGATTGATTAAAAATAACACTCTCTTATAATTTCTAAACTTTGTTGAAAAGCACCAGTTCAGTCCCTTCTAGCAGATGTCATCTGTATAATACTGCTACATTTTTTTCTTTTTTCAGCCTGTAGGGTTCTTTGCCAGGATTGTGTTTCCTTCTCTGTTACTGTATTTGTCTGAGCCACTGCATTAGTAACAGAAAGACTGTCCTTCGTGTTTTATAAGAGATGTATCTGGTTAGAAATCAAAACCCAAGGAGAGAAGACACCTAAAGTACATATCGTAAAACTGCTCAGAAAGTAACCCTGAGTTTTTGGAGGAAGAGGAGAAATAAGGATATAAAACTGTTTATATTGATAGCTTTAATTTTGGAATGAAATATGGATATTTTTGTTTATTTTTTTGATGAATGGTTGTAAACTCCCAGAGAAATGAGACACTACTCTTATCATTGTATGAAAGCAGTATTTCCCCTTCCACACAACTGAGCTTCAGTGGAAAGTCAGAGTTACTTGCAACAAACAATAAGCACAAGGAGAAAAAAGGTAAAAGGTAAAATATATGCAGGCTTTTATTTTTTTTTTTAGGATGCTTTAAGGATTTTGCAAGATGCTTATGATAATGAGGAAAGAATTTTGCAGAGATTAAACCCACTGACATACTGCCAGTCTAAGTCAATTAAAGAGTGCAAATGACAGCTATTGCTTCTGAACCTGAGATATCAGATCATGTGGAACTCAACTAAAATTTTTTTCTCCTCAGCCTTGCAGACACCAGGCTCCTGTTGGGACAATTCTGGGGAGTGAATCTTCTTCAAAGGATTATACTTTCCATTTACTTTTGAAGCAAATGGAAGATTCAGAGCAATCTTCCATTTACTTCAAAAAGTGGGAAGAAGACACTGTAGAGAAATACCTGGGCCTTTAAGAGCTTTTCAATAGTCTTGGAACTCTATTTTACAACAGTAGGATGTCTCTCCATGACCTGATGGCCTTTGGGAAAAAATCTTTAGCTATACTGAAAATTATAAACTTAAAAGATCTTAAGCCCCCAGTTCCTATTGAATTTTAAGTCTTACTCTTTTTCTACTCCCCCCAAAAAAATTCTTCAGTGAATTTTCTGATATATTTAAGTAAACATATTTTCACTATTTTATTTTTAAAGAAAGTTGTAATAACAATTAAAACAAGCAAAATGAACAACAATCAAAAAACCTCAATCTATATCCTTTTCATTAATTTATTTTAAAAAGGATGGGTCCTTCTGGCAGTAACTTTTTGAGTCCTGAGAATTGTTTTATTCCGAAGATCCTTGATCCTTTAGGGCACTGCTGTGCAGGCAGATGTAATTTAAGCCAAGGGGATATCAAATGGATTGTACAGTCTTTTCATTTAAAGGTTCTTAAACTGCTTTAGATGACCTTGTCTACACTGAAGAATTATTACAAGAAAATCCCATCACTACCAAAGCTATTTCAGCTTCAGTAGCATCAGTAATGTTTTGAATTTTAGAGTAGATCACTCAGCAATAGCAGTATTTTCAAGAACATCTGCTGATCTCCTATCATAATATCCATATTGTGGTGAATTTTGTTTGTTTAGTGCAAAATAGCCTCATCATAAACAACAATTCTTAAGTCTCCAACTCCTATGGGCAAGTTTTATTCAGTGTTCTTTTAAGGAACAGCTCTGCATTTCTTCTTACCAGATGAAATAAAGCACTTTTTATTTAATTATGTATTTATAATTAAGATATTTAAGTATATGTTTACAGAGAGACAACAAATATATTGTCTCAGTTACTACAGCCAGTCTTGTCCAAATTATCTTTTCTTTCTTTTACAGGCTTTGCATACACTGATTTGGCAACAGATTTAGAGTTGGTTCACACTGTAAGAGATGCAAGATAAATTAAATTTAAAATAAAGACAGGATTTCCCAGATTCTTTTTGACCTCAGTGAGGGAAAACAGATCTCTTTTTGCTTCTTCTAGATGTGCCACATATCTTCAGAGCATGCTGTAAAGGTCACTTCTGAAGTCTGTTTTTTGCTCAAGGGATGTGTGAAAGTGTGGTACCCAGCTTTTGAGTTAAGATTTGCAATATTAGCTCCTCATTGCCTAATCTACTAATGGCAAAAATCTCACTGAACTTAATGGGAATTTCTCAGCTAGTGAATGTCCTTCATGTACAGAAAAGCTTTCAGGCACAATCCTTTTTCATTGAACTTTAAGCAGTAAAATACAAATGTGAAACAATAGAACAATATAAAATAAATACACAACCTGAAAGAGAAAGCTGAGATACCTTGATATAAAAAGGTTGCTCTATTGCTCTACTAAGCCCAGACCAGTTCTACAAAGTGAATAGATAGAAACATGCCTAAATAAATAATTACACAGCTCTCATCTCAGTTAAAACAACACCAAAGACAACATTTTGATCGCTGCTATCTGATTCTTTGAGATGCTTCTCCTAAAAAAAAGGATGACATTAGAATTTATCAAATATGCTGAATATAAATCTGTGATAATCTCAGTGCAACTCACGGAACAGTTATAGATCACAAAGCATAAGTGATGTTCACGTTTTTTTTTCTTCTGTCCCTTTTTTCTTCACTGTCTACCAGAATAATGGGCCCTCTTGCCCTATATGTTATATTATTGTATTAGTTGCTTTTCCTACTTCATGCTGAGAGAGCTGCCTAATTAGGAAGACTGGAGTCAGCTTCTAGACTATTGCTGTTTAATACTGTTAGTTTATCTGTTAATTAATGTACTACTCTTTGCAATCTAATTAGATTTTTTTACTGCAGAGATAAGTCAGTGAAATTACAAAGAAGTGCAGGAGGAGAAGGCTGGTGGAAGCCTCAGAAATATTTGTTGCTAGAATTACATATGTCTGATGTTCATGCATTTGTTAGTGTCTCATCTTCTTCCACCCATGCTCACAACCTTATCAGTCTTTTGTCAAGAAGGATGTGATTTATTTCCAGTAAATAATTCTTATTCCTGCCAGTGAGCTGCTTCTCTTCTCCATCTGTGTCTCTGCCATGTCCCTTCTTTTTCTCTCCCTGCTTCTTCCTCAATTTTACTAACAAGGCTATCTCTTTTTATGTGTTTGCATTTCACAATGAAGTGTCTTAAAGTTAATTTCTAACTTTTGTGAGGTCATACAAAAATGGCACTTCGAAGAGACACTTCAATGAGGTGCATGTACTCACAAGAATTGAAGTCATAAGTCTTGTATTTCCTCACAACACTATACAAATATGAAAAAGAAACGTGAAAGACACTGGCCAAACCAAGCTTCTCTTCTTCAGAGTTTAGCACTCATTTTTCTGGTTGCCCTTTTGCTAGTTGCAAAAGAAAAGTTGAGAGGCTGGTGGTTATGGCAAATAAATTAAGATCCTACTGACCAGTAGTGCTCACAACTTTCGGGACTCACTAGGCAATTTCTCTGAAAGCTATTTACATTAAGCTGGAAATTACTGAAAATTAATTTACTATGACCAGCAGAATTTGTGCTGTACTAACCAGAAGATTCAAAGGGCACATCTGATCACATTATTTACTTTCTATATTTTTATATTAAAAATAAGGCTTTTCTTATTTTAAACTGAAATAAACCTATTTGTACTATTTTTAAATAGTGCAAGCAACCATTTAATTAGTCTGATTCTTCTTGTAAACTGCTGCATGTATCACAAGTAACAATTTTGAACCTTTGTTAATATTCTTGTGCAGGAATTAGAATAATATTTAGAGGTTTCTTTTGACATCCAAAGCTATGAAATGTCTAAAACTTAGAGGTATTTTAGTCATTAAAAGTCATAAACACTTTAAATATGACAAGCACAAAAATTAAACAGGAGCAACAAAATGCAGTATTCTTATCAGAGCAGTTTATACAGTTTAGTCTTTGTTTATACAGGTATAAGTCTTTGGAATTTCTAAAGCATTTCATATGTCAGATTATGCACTATCATGATGAGCTGGGAAATGGGGCATTAGTACATCTTGACTAACTGGAATCTAAAGTGTTTCATGATACTTCTTTATTCTCCATCAGTCAAAGCTGCTTTTCTTCTATCTTAAACAGATTCCATTTCATGCACAAAATAATAATACTGAAGATTCTAGAACATGGCCTAAAATGCAATCTCATCATTGCAATGAGCCTTTATTACCACTAGTATACAAAGTACAAACACTTGTCATGGGCAATTATTTATTACTTTAAGCATTTTTACAGAGTTGGCTAATGTGTTAGATCAAATTTCTAATAGCCTGATGGGAAAAAATAAGATGGCAAGCAACTGGCACCACAGTCTTGTTGGATTTTCAGTAGCTTATGCTTCTGGAATATGCTAATAAATTCTATACCATTTTTTCTTAGAGTTATTTTTGCTCATTCCTGCCTACTAAGACAGCTTTTACTTTTAAAGCTGAGTATTTTTTAAATGACAGACTAAGTTCTGAAGCACAATTTTTTGATAAAAAACATTAAAAAGTTTAAGGCAAAATAATGGGAAATTATATAAAATGAAAGTAATCCCCATCCCTCTGTAAAATCCAAATTATTATACCATATATACTAGCTGATTTCATAGAAAAAAAGAAAAATGGTAATTTAATTTTTTTTTTGTAATTATATATGGAACACTCTATTTTGAATTTTAACTCTGATAAAATGTAGGCTAGTAAAATCAACTCTAACTCATCTCACATCTCATGTTCTGATTAGAGAAACAAAAGTGCTTCTTGCATAATTGAAAATTATGCTTTACTGAGTGTAATTTCTATCTTCATGGGTGGCATGTAGCTTATTATGGAAAAATATTTAAAACGTGACACTAACATAAAAGATAAAAATTACTTTTCAAAATATCTGACATGTAAGGTTTCTGGAGTCTGGAAAAAAATTATTTTGATCTAGGTTATTCTCATTAACAGTGGTCTGGGGAGAAACATGTCTTTTTATTCCTAATTTGAAGACACGATTTTTAATAGTACTGCAAATCCTCAAGATCCAGAATGACAGCTAGAAGAGTTTTTACAATTATGAAGAGATACTCCCATCTATAAGATTGATAAAATAAGAATCTCTAGATATTTGTGTGCCTTGTAGATGTATTCCTGAGTACTCTGATGTAAATAATTCCAAGAATTGTAATGAACAGTTTAACTTAGCCTAAAATAAATATAGCTATCAAAGACAATAATCTCATCAACTCCTCCAATAAACAACAAAATACCTCCAAATCTCAGATCATCTTGCCTCAAATTCTAGAGGAAAATTATACTTTTCAGTACTTTTCTGTCTGATGTGATTACGTAGGCTCACCTTGGGTATAGTACATTTATAGAAACAGAAAAATTACTGACATTATTCTGCACACCTCTTTCTGTCATTTTACCTAAGACAGTTATTCTGTTTATGAGTATCCTATAAATATTGCCAGGGAATAACTTCTCCATATATATTACACAGAAGTTGCTGTCCTAGGAAGAAAGCATTTGTTCTGCAGAAAAAATTATTAATGTTGTGAACTATGCTAAACTTCCAAATTTTATCACATTTACTTCCATTCACTGATGGCTATAAGTTTTGCCAGAAATGACAAAATTTCTCATAGCAGGTGAATTTTTCCTGGCCCATTCCAATCACAATTGCAATTTGCACTGCATGAATGCCTTGAGGTATTGATCCAATTCTAAATGCCATCTTAGTAGGTGGAGCTCAGTAAGGCTGATGTACAGGATGTTGACACATCCCAATTGCTTTATAGTGGGAAGCAGGTTGCCAACAAAGCTCCAAAGAATGACAGAAAATTATCTTGTTTTCCAGCATTTTGCCCAGACTTCAGCCACATCTCAGGACTCTGAGGTGTATTTCTCCTTTCTCACTTACTCTCACACATAGCTGCACCATCCCTTTCTCGTTTCTCCTGGGTACACAGAGTTATGCAAACCCATTCTATAGAAATTTGGTATGTACATTAGGACATACCTTAGAATCAGAAATACAAGACAATGAGGCCTTCCACAAACAGATACAAAGCTGACTGTCTCAAATTGTTGAACACGTCTTTATTTGTTTCAAAATCCACCATGGAATATACCGTGAAAGGATGATTTGAGTCCCTCTCTTACTCCTCTTCAGTATTCTCTATCCTTACAAAGCTAAACTTTGTATCTATTGATGTATTTTAACACTTCATATCAAAATAGTACAGATTGTTATCTCTGAGTACTTTTCAGAAATGAACGTACAAAGACTGGAGACTCTATAATAATATTTCAGAACAATTGCAACGTGCAAGGGAAATTACTCTTGGCTGAAATATTTTATTTTATAACATTATTAAATTAGCTATTAAATTTGTTGACTCCTCAAATAATTTAAAAAAAATCTTAATAGAATACTTGCATTTTGGTTTACAGAGTATTCTGATGCTGCTAGATTCACAAACCAGCATGTGTTATACAAATATGCTCTGACAGCAGTGAAAAAATAATCCTAACCCCATTCAAAATAGATGACTGACAAACAAGATATTTACTATTAGAATAGGCTCTATTATTAGATTGCAAAATAATAAATGCATTATAAATTGATTCTGACTTACACCACTTATGTTTTTCCATCCTAGTAGTATGATAGATAAATCCATCATAGTACTAGCTTACATACTATATTGATTACATACTACATTGGTTATCTGTTCAGGGTGAATATCAGTAACAGAGTGGCTTGGTTTGAAAGACAGCTATTTGCTAAAGAAAGGCAAGAACCCCTTTTTCTGACATGGAGAATGCAACCCCCCTCCCTTCTAATTATTCTAGTTGCAAATCAGAGGCTTTTGGGCAGAAGATATAGGGATAGGAATAACAGTTCTTTACTAATATATCTAACAAGGCAAACAGCAGAAACAACAACAGTTATAAAGATTGACAACAAAACAGAACAGTATAGCTCAGTTCGAGTCCCTCTGGCCACAGGCCCTCTCTCTCTGTGCTCAGTTACCAGTGCTGTGTGGGCAGGGCAGGTCCCGTGCAGCTGAAGGGGGCTGGGTGATGGCGGCGGTAGTCCAGGTGTGAGAGGGGGATGGAGGGGAGACTCCCTCCTCACGGAGTCAGTCGTGGTGCTCAGCAGAGTGTCGGGAGGTAGTAGGATGAAGCGGGAAGGCAGCAGTGCGATGTCCGACAGCAGGGAACGTGGCTCCCGGCATTGGGATGGTGGGGAAGATGCTAGGTAGGAGCCCTGGCCATCTTCAGTCCACCCCACGAGCCAGTGAGCGAGCGAGAGCCAGAGCCCAGGCCCCTGTCTCACCTTTCCTTTTCCGGTCTTCCCTCATCCCCCACCCCCTGTGAGGGAAAAAACTATTGCTACTAAGGTGTAGCCACAAATACTTAGCATAACAATGGAGAAAATTCCATAGAAGGAAAAGGGAACAATTCAACCCCCAACACAGAGTTAGAAAAATTAGACAGAAAGAAGCACCTGCATCTTTGAAATCTTCCAAAGTTATCACTTGAGTCTGTCTCCACATACTCACCAACCCCCAAATGTCAGTGGGTTGGGGGTGGATAAAGGGTTGGAAGGGGACATAGCCAAGACAGCTGACCCAAAAAGGGGGATATTCCATTACAGATGCCATCATGCTCAGCAATGACAGCCCAGAGAAAGGACATAGAAGGGATAGACATCTGTAGTTATGGCATTTGTCTTCCTAAGTAACCATTAGGCATACTGAGCCCAGTTTCCTAGGCTGGACATCTTCCTGCTGATGGGAAATAGTGAATTAATTCCTCTTTTTGCTTTGCTTGTGTGTGCAGATTTTTCCATTCTATTAAACTGTCACGATCTCTGTACATGAGTGTTTTCACAGTCCTTACATTTTTCTCCTCTTCTTGCAGAAGGGGGAAGTCAGAAAAAGGCAGAGTGGTGCACCCACTACGGTCTCCAACTAACCTTCAGTTTTATTCTGCAACTAATTTTTTTTGAGAAAACCTCATGTGCTATCACATGTTAGCAATCTGATAGTTATCCTTTTTGGAGGATTGAAGTCAAAATTCAAAACAAAAAATATATATTTGGGTGGAAATCACTTTTCTTAGAATTAGACTTGATTAGAAACTAATTGCACAGCAGAATAAACACAAGAAAACTTATACCTACTTTAAGACTTTTCTGTAAGTCTGGCCATCAAACCGGGCAGAATTTTTCTTCCCAAGAAGGGAGCATTCCATCTTGTGAAGCACCTTCACCATGTCTTACACAATCTACTTTCGTTTGTTCCTTTCCAGACCTATTCTTGACAGTCTGTCTAAGGTTTGGACTATGATGGGCTCAGTATGGCTCATAGTACAAATTTAAAGTGTTTCATACCCCATAATCTCAACAAGCGAGTCCATGTACTTACGTGTTTAATTTTTACCCTAGGTAAATAATTTTCAACTTTAACAAGATGAGCTAAAAGGGTAGAACACCTAATATATATATATATATATATATATGCTCGCAAGTATGCATGAACAGGGTAGTATCTCTTCTTAAAATCCTCTACACAAATATATTTTTTAAAAAATTATCTGTTCACCTTGGAACAGAATTAAACAGTGTTTCTGATAACTACCAGGAGTTGAAAAAGTGTGCATTTTGTTCTACTGTCTGCCTTAGGATGTATATATGTATGTGTGTGTGTATATATACATGTATGTGTATATATATATGCATTTAGACATAGATTGATACTCAGGAAAGCAGATGGGAAGAGGTATTTGTCATGTCTTAAGTGCCATTTCTTATCATGCTTCAGCAAGAGTCTGGGTACTGTGGGACGTCTAATGACCAACAGAGAATTCCTAATAAAATAGTAGATTATAGGTTTGTAATTTAAATACGGAAAGGGGTTTATCCTGCAACGTACTGAAAAGAAAATCACCTTCTCTTTGTATGTTTCTTATTTTAAGTTCCTCCTCTGTGTAGTTTGGGCTACACTCAACCAAAATCCTTATCCCCATGAAATAACTATAACCACCACTAAGCTACTAGATAAGATTAAGTCTTATTATTTGTATATTCCTCTTTGAATATATTGAGCCCAGTACAATACTTTGTGGCTGAATATATAGTTTATAAATTACATCTTTATCTTTATTGTTCAAAATCCTATTTTTTTCTTGTTCTTGAACCACTAGAGAACCTGCTGATAGTTCTAACTCCAGCTGATAATACCTGGTGCCTGAGAATATTTTTTATAGCTTGATGATTTATTATATGCATGATTTTCTTTGCTGAAGGCAGTATCTAACACTAATATTTTGTATCAGAAGCGTTCAACTACAAATGCAAATTGAACATCAGAGTAGTTTTTTCCTGCTTGTCTGTTTCTCAGGCTTTTATGACCACACACCATTTGACAGTCCACAATACAAATGTCCATGAAGACATAAATGAAAACAAAATACAGTACACCAAATATATCAAACACTGGACTACTACTACCAGAGGAAGAATTTATCTCTTATGGATTATTGAGAGAGTGCAGATATGCTGTACCTGGTGGGTGGCAAGTCTTCATTACCAGGGAACACTCAGGTACCAGTGAAAGAAAGTTTTTCTGGCTGTTGCTATATGGATGCAAAGAGACATGTACATTCTGAAAATATTATGGTTTTTAAATTATAGAATCATCATAAATTCATCTAGGATGGAAATGACCTTTAAGACCATCAGGTTCAGCCATTAACCTAACACTGCCTCTTCACCACTAAACCATGTCCCTAATCACTATATCTACAGGTCTTTTAAATCCCTCCAGGGATGATGAATCAAACACTTCCCTGGCCAGCCTGTTCTGGTGCTCTGTAACCTTCTTGGTGAAGAAATTTCTGATCTAAACTTCCCCTGAGGTAATTTCATCTTAGCTTATCACTTTTTATTTGGGATAAGAGACCAGCCTCCACCTTGCTACAATCTCCTTTCAGGTTCTTGCAGAAACCACCTCTCACGGTCTTTTCCCAAAAGGAAACTTTCACTGTGTGCCTGAGTTCCTCAGTAACAGGGACAAAGCCCAGCTGTTCTCTGTGTCTCTGTTGCAGCATAGCTACAAACAGATTAAACTGAACAGTGTTTTCTGATGTAAGTTAATAGTGCAATTTTCCTATGAGTATCTCAGTTGTTACGTGCTTTCCTGCATTAGATGTATATAGTTTTATTTTCTTTGTAAAATCCATATTGTTTCTGGAAAGCTTCCAAGTGACTACCCTGGTGTTTCAGTAACAAAATATCTTAAGAGTGTGGATATTGCTATTACCAAAGGACATACCATAATAAAAGGACATACCATAATATGACTGGTACTGAGCTGTTAGAAAAGAGGTAATCCCTTGGATAAATAGGGTGGTTTTGGTTTCTGATTAAACAGTGCACACAGTTGAAGGATAATGTAATTCTTACAAGGCAGGTAAACACCAAATATCTCATGCCTGTTGAATTGCAATGTCTTATGTTTTTTACTTTTTAAATATTTCTCTTTCCTTTTGAGCAATCATAATAAATGGCGAGGTAATGATTTCTAATATGCAATGTAGTTGAATTGAATTAGTACTGATTCCAAGAAAAAAAATCTCTGAATATTATCAGAATTTCTTTATGCTTTGACACTTCATCCATAAAAATAAAAAGGAATATTTTAAAACCAGCTCCTTTTCATTATGCAATACATAATAATATGACAACACACTCGACTTATTTTGCCACATAAATAACAGAAGTCATCAGAAGCTCAAAGATCCTGCTGAGGAAGTTCATGCCTGTTCAGACCAAAGGTATAAGATACAATACTTAAATGACCATGTTTTCCTACTTAATGTCATACATGTTTTAGATAAATATCATTTACAGACTGTGCTGCTGTTTCATCTAAGCATAGCATTGCATTAGAGTCTAGTGGAATCTGCATCTTGCTGACTAATTAGAAAATTATTAAATAAGTTTTACAAAATTTGAGTGTTTTGTAAAATCTGTGGGTTAAAATGAAATTGAATGAAAAAAAAAACCCATCTACCAAAAAACACAAATTGCAAACAGATCATTCCCTTAAAGCCTTAAAAAGGAATTCTAAATAACAGAGTAATTTTTGTAAAATAAACACAAAATATGAGAAAATTCCTCTAGAGGAATCAGAATGTTTTTCTGCATCATTATTCCATGGCAGAGATGAATTACAAACATTGTAACACTGTGCAGCCTGGGGAAAGAATACAGGATGGGAATTGTGATCTGATTTAGTAACATATTTTGCTAGCAATGCTAGAAACTACTTTGGATTTTTCAGAGAATACAGTGGTTAATTGCCTAAATGTTGCTGTTCTGAACATTATTAGGCATTTTTATGCTGCTTCTGTTTACCTACCTACATCACCAGTATAATACTTTAAAAATCTGATTGCACTGAAAAATTGCACTAGAAAAGTAAGAAAAGTACCAAGGAAGTGCAATAAAACACATGGAACAGTTTTACTTCTCTGAAACCTTTCTGTCATTCAGAGGAAGTGCTTAACACTGTGGTCAGGCAGTAAATGTTTAATTATTATTATAAGCAAACTGCAGTAAATAGATGTAAAGAGACCAAAGACTCTTCAGCTTATCCAAAACACTACTGAATTTCTGCCAAGCAATGCCTCCCGTGGAAAAAAAAGAGACTTCATTATGAATTCGAGTTTCTGTCTTTATGTAGGGCAAATTAATGGAAATTTTGATTTTCTAAGAAATGCTAAACAACTCTCTTCATTCATTAAATTCATAGCTCCTGAGTAGAAATATAGAAAAACATGAGGAATATTATTAGATACACAGATACAAGAAAACAGAAAAGACAATATAGTTGTTCCAAATTTAACTTTGTGTCAATAAATTATGGTTCTTCCAAAATGAAAACCAACAGATATGAATACTGAATAAACTGTATGAGACAAAGAAATAACCTTCAAATTGTTAAAAAAACAGGTATAGTTTTAAACACTTCTTTTTAGGAGCACTTTGATGCTGTACTAACAGCACAATCATAATTGATGCAGTACTTAACTCTGATTTGGTTTATGTAACGTTTCTGTAAAGAAAACCTTAGGAAGGCTAAGAATTAAACTTCTGTCACTTAGCACTAGCTTATATAAGGCTACCAGCAGTTTTCTTATATACTTTTTTATTTCCAAGAGTTTCAATATTTAAGTTTTATTTTCACCTCTAAGATGTGAAGTATTTTCATTATTTTGTGCTTTACTCATGTTGGATCAATAACCTTGCAGGAGACAAGCCAGTCCTTTGGCCTCCTTGAAGAACACCTGATGACTCTGAAGAACAAACACCTGGAAGGTACTACTAATGCACTGGCACTTCTGTTTCACTGACACAAAGACAGTCAGGCAACAACATAAGTAATGGATCCCATTTTAATAGCTATGTGACAGTCACTCCTGGGCTCATGGTCAAAGCCTATCACAATGGCTTGCACAGTAACCTGAAAAGCTGTGCTGGTGTCAGCTTAAGTAACTGAGTAAATGAAATTTTGTGCAAAAAAATAAAAAAAGAGATAGGAGAAACAGGACAACATTACGTACAAAGCTTTAAAGGAATTAGAGAAAACACAGAATGTAGCAACTTCAGAGAGATGCAGAAAAAAAATCACAGTGCCTCCATAATGCAACTCTGTAGATTTCAAACTTTTATGCCATTAATGTTCAGCTGGTTTTAGAACAATCCTGTTGAGCATTAAGCTGCATCAGTATTAAAATTGTTCCTACTTTGATGGTTTCTCTTGCAAAGTAAATAGCTATCACTGTAGGTAACAAATGCAGGCCAATACAGTAAAGCCTCATTAAAAATGGGCTTTTCTTGTAATCTGGGCATCCTATTAGGATATATAGGCCATAACCGAGGTAATTCTTTAATCTGTGACTCATTTGACACCGTAAAGCAAATGCTGCCCAATTATCACAACATTCTGGAGAAACTATTTTTAGTTAAATATCAAGAGAGTCAGAGTAATCCTGCACTTTTATATAGGCTGTTAAATTGAAAACATTCAGGAAGACTTATTCAATGCAAAGATCCCAAAATTGATTCATAAGTGCTGACAACTCTTTATGCAACTGTGTGAAATGGCACACATCTACTATTCAAAGCATTTAAAACAAGCTATGCGCAATGCTTACCGTAAGGTTTATAGGCACAAAGAACTTTGAAAATACCTTTTTTTTCTTTTAAATCAGAAAACTAGGCTAAGAAATTTAAGATTAGGCCTGTAAACTTTGATAGCAGCATTATTGTTCCCATCATGTAACAAGACAGGAAAATTAGATCTTGGTATGCTAGTCTTCATGCTGGAAGGGAAGGCCTAGACATCATGACAAAAAAAAATACTCCTCCTTCACATTATGGAGTTTTGGAAGAGAATTCTAATAAGTATACCATGCGAATTTCACTGAAATAAATGGGATGTAGAAATTCTCTCATGTCCCTACTGCTGTGAAACACATGAAGCTGACAAATAAGGGTAGCAAAAATGAAAGATCCACCTATGTCTCTCACATACTAGCAAAGAATGCAGCAAAACTTGACCATTTCCAGCCCCAAAAACTTTACAGAACTGGGGGCTGGACACCAGCATGACAACCCAGCCCTCTCTCAGCTCATCCATGGATCCCTGTACTACCAGTGCTAATGTACTTCTTGGAAGCACTTGATCCTTGATCTCATGTTGTTTGAGAAACAAGAGCATGTACTGGGATACTGTGAATTTTAAATTTAGTTTTGAGACTAAACAACAAATGGCCAGCTTCGTATTCTTCTGTTTATTTTAAACTTGTAGGTCCACGGGTTTATATGGTTTCAATATGACATGCAGCAATTGTTAGTATGTTTTCATTATGGCATTGTTGTTACATATTTTAAGCTTTCAAGCACTAAGCATTTCTCCTTATGTGTCATTCTAGATTGTGTCTTACTGAGAAATACCATATTAATTCAAGGGTCTTAATGAAATGACTGTACTAATTTCTTTGCTTTATTTCTGATACTATGTTTATTCTGGGGTCAAGAAGTCTTTTTCTTTTTTTTTTTTTTTCTCCACAAGATCAAAGTTGTAGTCTTCAAGTGGCAGACTAAAATGTCCCACTCAGCATATTCTTCTCTGAATCACTTGGGCAAAGGTCTTTTTGGATTGCAAATGCTCACAGAGCTTTGAGGGGTTTTGTGTGTTGCTAAGTGTATCCTGAAAGAACAAGTAGTTACAAAAGCTGGTCACCATTTTTTTAAAGGAGATAATACACCATTGTAAATGTTCAAAATGGAATAAACGTTTTTTTGCTTTCCAAATTAGTATACTGTCCTCAATGTAAATGGTCATAACTTGTTTTCCTCTGAAGATTAAAATCAAAATGTTCTTTCCTCCGAAAATGCTAGCTTCTTTCTCCACCTCATCTCTTATCCATCATGAGGAAAAAAAGAATTAAGATTTGCAATGCTAACAGTCAACAATGAATAACGGATATTAATGTCAGTTCTATTGCTTTTTTTATCTCTAAAAAGTCTAATTCAATTTTAACGGTTTGATTAAATGAAACATGTAAATCCAGAATTTGATATAAAAGATTCAGAAACTTTAATAGTGAATATTTTTTCTTATAAAATTCAATATAATGTCAAGTAAGGTGTTTGTTAGAGATGTATAATATATAAAACAACATCTAAACAAAGCTGATTTACTGTCAAAATTAGAAACTTTGAGAAAAGCCTACACTTTAAATCTTTGAAGACAACAGAAGTCCAGGTCATTTTGCACTATAAAATTGTTCACAAAAGTATGAAGAGTCTTGAAAAGAAAGAGGCTGAAATAAATCTAAGCAGAAAACCAGTATGCTGAATGAATATCATATCTGACAAAGACAAGGAGCTGGAGTCTGAAAATCAGTGTGAAGAGAGAGATCAGAAATTGGGACTACTTGATGGACAAGATCATGAAGGACTCGCATCACTATTCTTTTTAGAACCTAGGATTTAATGTGGATGCTGGAGGGAAAAGGAAGAAATAAATAACAACATTTATTTTAAAATCATGCATTCATCTCTGCCTTATCCCCAGAAGCTGCTTTATTCCCACTGGTTGCATAATTCTGAAATTGAACTGGGTATAGACTATATGGCCATATATATTACAAAAGTTCTCTAAAAACAGCGATAGTTCTCAGGTACAGAAGGCTCATCGTGACTCTCTTCTCAGTATCTGAACAGAAATTATTCATTTCTGTTGCGTTAATTTCTTGAGAGAATGCAGTTTACAATCACATAATACTGATTGCATAGACAAGTAATTCTTGAGTTCAGAAAACTGAATCGAGAAAAAAGTAATGCCTGAAAACTGAGAGAAACAGACTGATACCCTTTGAAACAGCACATACAAAAAAAAAGAATTAAGATGCATTCTATGCCAACATTCTTAAACAGCTGAATTGTATAAGCTCTCCTGCAATGGAGGAGAAAACATGCATAAAGCTATTAAAAAAAGAACAATTGCAATTTTCTATAAATGTCCTAAGTAATTTTGTTTGTGATTTTAAATATATTTCTGCTAAGCTCTCATCTACGGTTTTATTATTGTTCCCCTAGTCAAGGGAAATGGCACCCCAGTAATAACAAGGAAAATTTATTTGAAAGAAACTATGGCACAAATTTGAAAGGATTTTTTTATTACTGGATTCGCTATGGGTGGATGAAAATTTTGCAGCAGAATGTTTTTCAGCAGAACCTGATAATTTGCTGATTCTTTGACTTAAAACCATCAGTAGAAAAATGTAGAAAATCCAAAGATAAATTGCATCAAAAGCTGTTCATAAAATTTGTGACAACTAGGCAAGAAGATTTCTTATTTTACAGAAAAAGATTATTAACTGTTGAGATATTTTACTTTAATTCTTTTACAAACGAAACTCAGCCATACTAAGTATTTTCAACTTTTAAGATGCAAGAAGGTAAAACAAGTTTAGAAAATGGGTATTAAATTTCTAGTTGGCCTTTCTACCGCAGCTGAGCTGTAAACTTTTTCAAATTATCAGAATTTATTAGGAAAGGAAAAAAACTTTCAGCCTGTCCTAATTTTGGAGAGGTGCTTTTCCAAGGTTCAACGGGGTTTGAATTGTTCAAAGTATTTTTCCTTCAGCTCAAATGAAGGATTCTATTAGAAACATAGAAACTTGCATACCCAAATACAAGAACAATACTCACTTTATCCATTTACTAACATAAATAAAATTCAAAGTACATGGAAAATATATTTGAGATCTCTCTTGGATGAAATAACCTGGGGATATGTGCTTGCCTAGCATGATAAAGTTCCTTTCTACAGCTGGATTTGATAAAAGGAAGAGGCTGGTTTATTCACAAAAAGTACTTAATGTCTGCATTATGACAGAAGATCAATCATTCAAATTCCCCTACTTCATCTGTGGAAAATACAGTGGTACAAAGAGAGATTTCATTCACTGTGTCTGCAGCTATCCTAACACAACTGTCAAACCTAGGGTCAGAATTAAGGTGGAATAATGTAAAATTAAAGGTTTTCAGTAGAACTGCCACATAACTCAGAGTTGTGTTTGATTTGATGCCTTGCCCACACATAATACATGAAAACAGTGTAAGCATTTAATCATCACTGTCTTTGGTGAGATGCTACTAGGTCTTACTAAAAGTGTGCAGTGGAAAAACTTCCAACAGACTTCCTTCCCCTTTGTTATCTCCAAATTTTACTGCAAATTAGTAGAAATCTTCAGCAGTGTGTAAGACATGCTACTACCTTCTTTCAGTTTTCAAATTCGGTGATTTATACTATGACCTAGCTTAGGCTTACAGAGGCATACTCAGTGCCTGGGCAATTATCCTGCTAGTTTTGCTCCAAACACTATGCTGTACACAATTAATACTTGTGATTAATTACATTAGAACTAACAATGACAAATACCTCCCCCTGAAGTTGCTACAAATAATCTTATTCCTAAATTTATGTAAATCCTTTGTTGAATTTTGAATCGGGTGAAACTCTGCCAAATGATTATGAAATTTATCATATATCCAGAACCTGACATTTCCAAAAGTTATCCACTGTCTCTTATCCATATTATAGAAAAAAATTTAAATTATGCTGAGGTACAAAACTGCTTATTATATAAATAGTTCAACTGAAATCACTCTAACATTTTTCCACAAGTGAGGACTTCCAGGCAATTAACTTTTACTCACAAGCTGGAGACAAATTCATTATCTAAATGTATGAAAAGGACTGTGCATTTCTGGTGTCATTCAAATTTCAGAAAAAATCCTGAATGTTCCCTTGCTTTTCGTGCTGTACTTATGAAAAATCAGACAAGGAAGGACTGGAATCAGGACACTGTACAAAATTAAAGCAAATAAACAGAAGTCACAGCAGAGACTTTTGGAGAAAACAACTAAAAATGGAAGGGAGAGAAAAATTAGGTCAGTGTCAGAAAGGTTGCAATGATAAACAGCTGAAACACAGGCTTTAGTAGGTTCCTTTTGACTGTCCTGGAACAGCAGTCAATAAAAGGGCAGTACTGAAGATGTTTATTAGAACTGTTGCCTCAGTTAAAAACCATTTACTGTAAGACATAAGCTCAACAGGCTTTTCTGATATCACACTACTGCCAACATCCTCTACAACACTTACAAAAATGTCCTCCCACCTTGAAGAAACTGAGCAACTACCTTCTCTGGCCCGTACATGTTTACTGAATGTTTGCTTCTCTTTGCTGATTCATTACCACTTAACAAAATACCCTGGTTCTGACTCACTGTAAACAAAGCTAATTACCAAGACAAATCACTACAAAAACAGCATCACCAGCCTTGTATATAGGTCTGGTACAAAAATTGCAGTCCTTCCTAATCAATTTGTTGGGCTTTTTTTAGGTAAGGAAATTATTGACCCTCCAAGGATTTCTTCTTATAGCTGTGGTTTTAGAAAGCCAGTTTCTCAACTGTTCTTCAATTTATTTAAGACCAAGAGGACAATTAAATACATATGGTCTATTAGGGAAAAAAAGTAATAAAGAATATTTCCCTACTAAAAGACTTAAACTTCAATTACCTTGTCAATCTGGAAATGTAAAGACAGAAACATTACTATGCAATAAAGTTTCCAGAGGATTTGTAGTATCAGATCCTATCCCATAAGCTATTCATTTTTTTTTAATATTTATTATTTATTATGAAGATATTCATTATTTTGAACAGTAATCCATATGAAAATGTGAAATTCTGGCTGATAAAATCTTAGGAATATACAGAATTAGAAGGTAGAAGAATCACTCCTTTTTTCTCATTTTTGGATTGACTTACATTATTTTCAAAATTTCTACAGCTTTCTTCATTGTTTAAAGATATATCTTTAAATTATAGAATTGCTAAGCAGTTATGTGAAGACCTTAGTTTTCTAAGTTTCTAGGTAGTGTAGGAATGGCAGCTGCTTAGTTAGAAACAGGTCAGACTTAGTACCTGAAATAGGTATATGTGCGTATGATTACGGTTCATATAACATAACTTTATGTTCTTTTTAATGAATGTAGATCTCAGAATTCAAGTCACCATGAAAATACAAAGACTAAATCCAAATTTGGATGTGAATTTTCAATCCTTGCTTATAGTTGCCATTTTAGCTTGTAGCTTGTCATTGTCGTTTGACTGATAATTTGCAAAATGTTAAAACAGAATTTCAAATTGATGTGCGTAAACTTATGAATATATTTAAAGTTTCCCTCCAGTATTTAACCAGTTCCACCATGAATTCCTAAAGGATAGTTAAATTCTACATGTCTCATGGATTCTTAATCTTTAAAAGACAGCTACATTTTTTTTCTCACATTTCTATATCCATTTTACTATGATTACGTGCACTATAACAAAGACAGGACACTATAAAGGCTTTAATCATCTCTGATGAACAGTGGCATTTCTAAAAAATCACAACTATTGTTGTTTAAAGGATTTTCCTTCACCTCAATCTGCACCAAGTACAAACAGGTACTTATTAAGTGAACTCTCTAAGCCTTTTCTATTCAATGAACAATTTAGGAAGCCATCTAAATATCCCGATGAAACCATACATAAAAGTACTTCAACTTGAACTGTATTCAATAGAAAATATTTCTGTTGTTTTGCTGTACAGTCAGAACAAAACCACAAATGCTTCAGCATCATGGAGCCTAAAATATTGTGTCAAATCTTCTAATAAAAAGGGCTACGTCTGAATAGAGCTAACATTTTTCTATATGCATTACATGGAACAGTTCCTCTGCCATTGTGAATTAATAACTTCTTGTGACAGCCTTAGAAATACTTTGACTAAAAGAAAAGCATCAAAGAATTCAGTCTCAGAAAACTTATGAGAAATTTGACGCCCTCATAACTGAAGCCTTTGAATCTAGGGTGTTGCTTTGTTATGCCAAATATTTGTTTGGTACAACAAACTGGTACAATAAACACACACAGAAGTTTGTTTTCTTATAGGCTTTTAGCGAAAGAGAATTATTGAACTGGATAGATGTAATCAGGGCACTGCAGGTAGCTTTATCTCGTTCTCCAGTTTGTTGCACCTGCAGAAGAGGTTGAACAGAAAGGTAAATGTTCCTTCTTTGGATGGGGATACCATCAGGAAAGTTGAAGGTAAGGCAAGGGTTGGCAAGGCACTGTCTCAGGGTAGAAGTGCTGCTGGGAAATTTATGCTGCTTCAGGGAGGACTGAGAATTTAAGAGCACTTCTAAAATGTTTGTATGCCAACAGAAGCATTATGAGAAACACAAAGGATAAACTGAAAGCTCTGGTCTCATCCCAGAGCTATAACGACACTGGCCCTGTCTCCTGGATGGCCCTGCCACCTGCACTGCAGAGAACTGTTCTCTAGGCTGTTCCTGTCAGACCTGGGTCATAGCTTCTCATGCAGACCTCTGGGCATAACAAAATATAACTGTTACGTGTCTCTATTCTATTATGTTCCCTTCTATTCTACTCCATTCCCTATGCTCACCATGAGTCAAATAACAATGCTAATATTTGTCTGAAATGCCAGTGGTCTCTGAAAGACATAACACAAAGATTATAACTGGAAACAGGATTTAATTTTATTTTTCTGACTCTATTTCAGAGATGGTGCTCACAACCATTAACACAATATGCATATACAGCCAGGAGCAGGACAATGCGTTCTTCAGTTTAGCTTTAAAAAGCATCCCCTACAGCCTGGTGACGGCAATTAACAGAGCTACAGTGTTTAAGATGCATTTGAATAATGTCTTTAATACTATACTTTAAGTTTTGGTCAACCCTGAATTGGTCAAGCAATTGGACTGTTGTAGGTCCCTTCCAGCTGTACTCTTTTGTTATTTTGAAGGGCAAAAGCAGCAGTGATTGAAAGGTGAGGGGACCCTTTCTGGCCATTGGAGAATGGCCATACAATGTCACTTTTATGCGATGGAAAAATTGAACTTTTCCCCTGTTTTAGAGGATTCAGAGAGAAGCCGGCATCAGAGTGACCTAACTCTACAAAGGTATGCTTATGAAGATTAGAGTCCAACTTTGAAACAGGACTTTGTCTGGAAACATAACTCTGAGTAGGGGTATACTACATGCAAACACCAAGGCTTGTTTTAACCCTATAAGAGCATTACTATGAAGAGTTGAATTTGTTTTTTCCTGTCAGTAATGTTGACTCTTTGATATGTGCACTTTCTAATCAGAGAACACTAACCTTTGGCAGAAAAGAAATAAAAATTTACTCACAGTAAGACTCCACTTGACATGCCTAAAAAAAAAATATGCATCATCTTCACCCAGACTTCTGAGAAAAAGCAGAATAAATTGAACTGGGTCTGGAAATAACTGTATCCTTAATATATTTTATTTCAGACATTCAAGAAAAAAAATACCAGTGAGGGCCTTCAGGCTCCAAATCAACGGTGTAGAACCAAGACCTATAGTTTGAAATCTGCTGAATTCTTTTGTTTCATGAGGAAAAAACCCTACCTGATTTCTCTAGTGAATAAGTCACCATGGATAAATGGATCAATCACCACTTACAGGAATGCAAGAAAATAATGCTGGGCATAGCCATCATGAGGCTTCATTCAGGCAAAAAAAAGATTAAAGGCAAGCCTATTGTGATTAGACTGAAGTTTTTGACTGTACTTACCTAAATGCTACCATTCTTACTTTGTGGAAAAGCCCACTCTAGCTCTGCTTCTGGTTTTGATGTTTTCAGATGGTTATTGAAGGATATGTTTCAAATCTCCATCTTCCTATTAACTGGTTACAGACCACTGTATGGAAGATCCCTTTTGTGGTGTGTGTGGCAGTTGCTGGAAAACTGATTAGAAAACATTAATCTATTTTTTTTATTCAACAGCCAGATCTGACTTTTAAAAACATTCATGAATCCCTGCAAGATTTTATCAAATTTGTCCATAAATTCTGTTTATATACTAGGGAAAATTTTTCCTTCATTCCACAGCAAAAAAGAATTAAAATAACCTTTTCAAATAAGCCAGCTGCTTACATCTTTCTAAAGGAAATGATGAATGATTAAAAAAATATTCAAGTGTAATCGAAAACTCTGTAGGAATATGACTGAACAAGCTGGTGGGCTGTGTATTCATACAAAATATACTTGTTTTTTTCTGACTGATTGTCATGGTTCAACTCCGGTCAGTAACCAAGCCACACACAGCCACTCACTCACTCCCTCACCAGCAGGATTGGGGAAAATAGTGGCAGAGTAAAAGGTAGAAAACTCATGGGTTGCGATAAAGATAGTTTAATAGGAAGATCAAAATCCACACACATAGGCAGAGCAAAGCAAAAAATTCAATCATCACTTCCCATGGGCAGGCAGGTATTCAGCCATCTCCAGGAGACCAGGGCCCCTTGCATGTGATGGTTACTTGGGAAGACAAATGCCATCAACTCAAACATCCCCCTCTTTCTCTTTCTTCTCCCCACTTTATATACTGAACAAGATGCCATAGAGTCTGGAATGTCCCTTTAGTCAGTTTGGGCCACCTGTCCTGGCTGTATCTCCTCCCAGCCTCCCATGCAGCACCAACTTTCTCATCAACGTGGCTATACAAGAAACAGAAAAGGCCTTGGCTCTGTGCAGGCCCTGCTCAGCAACAACAAAAACATCTTTGTATTATCAACCCTGTGTTCAGCACAAATACAAAACACAGCCCCACACTAGCTACTGTGAAGAAAATTAATTCTGCCACAGCTGAAACCAGCACACTGATTATACTTTCATTGCCAGCTACCAAATGAACCTGTAAAGAATACACAAGGTTGTTGTACTTCTCAAAGCTATGGTGCTTGAGAATATCTGCCAGTGGCCTCATTAAAATTACAAGTGGAAAATAATGGATTTTTCATTTTTTTACCGAATGCAAAAAAATTGAGAGTGGAAAAACTCATATTGCATCAGATTAACAAAAAGATGGAGAATAAAACATAATTTTTTTTTTACACTAAATTCCTTTTATGTCAAATCTTTCTGAAGTATTTTATTTAGAAAAAAAAAAGTTAAAATTAAACAAGAAGGTATTTGGAAATATACTTTTTCTGTTTCAGCCTGAATCTTCTGATTTTAGAAGTTTATTTCTTAATGCATTAAAAAAAAAGCCCAAACAACAAAACACAACTTTTTTTAAAAAAGTATTATAAAATTTAAGTGGTATCTACTACCGAAAGAGGCCTATGTTTGTCAATGGTAACAGTGAAGGTAATAAATGGCCTAAAGCGTGTTCTCACTTATTTTTCATGCCAAAAATATATGAACATGCATATAAGAACAAGCACAACTGTTCTTTCCTGGAAAGGCCATAGAGAAGAACAATCTGTACTGAGAATATTTCTAAAGACAGAGTGTATTTTTGGTCTTAAATTAAAAAACTCTACTGTTAAATAACTAACATGATCTGAGACTATCTGGAGGATAAAAGGTGCCCATTTTCATGACCTTAAGAAAAAACCAAAACTCTTGTCTGACAAAAGGTAGAAAAAAAATACACTAACAAGGAAGCAAACTTACCAACAGAGCACAAATTCAACCAGTTCTTTAAACATTTGCAAAGAAAAAGTTCACAGTCTTTTCCCTCACTCTCCATAGTTTAGATATGAGTATTCATCCATGCACCTTTAATGTCAGAAGAATATTAAGCTATGTTTGCCACTGATGAGCTGTGAAGATGAAGGCTAAAAATCAAACACATAGACCTAAATAGATATAGAAGTTCTCAGGACAGAAAGACTGAAAATGAAGAGAAAAGGGGAAAAACAGTTGGATCCATAGCAGAACACTTTAATGTCCAAACCACTGACACAAGGAAAGATTTTGTATCTCACAGCAGCCTCTGCTAAATGATTCTTTTAGTTCTGTTTTTCCCCCACATTAAAATCCTTGTATATTCAAAGAACTGTCACTTACAGCAAATTAGTAATGTTTCTAGAAATATTATATGATTCCCCAAATGAACACTTCAAAATTATTCTTCCTCTCTGACAGTTAATATTTTTATGAAGTTTCATCACTTCGGTGGACAGAAAAATCTGACCAGAAAACTTAGTGGCACATTTATTGTAAGTAATAAAATATCATAAGAAGAGCTAGGAAATTTTATGCAGATTACTGGACTGCATGAGTACCTTCACCATTTAGGCATATATTCACACACGTACCAAAAGTGTAAGAGCAGAAATATGTATGCATACATTTATTAACACATCGTATTATTTATTTGACTTTTATTTACCATGGGATATTGTTGCAACTCAGTACCCT
>VWZS01009288.1:4063-14304 GCA_013397075.1 Rhabdornis inornatus
GGGGGGGGGAAGCCCCTAAATAAATAATGGGGCTGGGGAAAGCTCTGGTTCCTCAATTAGCTGGGAATTGCCTTCTCCCGACCAACGGAAGGCAGCAGCGTGGTTGAGCCTCTGGATTTGTGGAGCTCTCTCCAAGTGCCAAGTCTGGTTGTGCGGGACTTTGGAGGGGTAGGTGGAGGAATCCGAGCGGCTCGGCTCCCTTAACTCCTTCGGAGCCGAGAGGATTTGGGAGCGCGGCTTGGGCAGCGGGAGGAAGGGTTTGGGCAGCGGGAGGAAGGGTTTGGGCAGCCGGGAGCTCGGGAGAGGCGATTCCTGCGGCTGGGAATTCACCTGCGCTGCTGCGGGAATGCCCGGGGATCAGCCGGGATTGGGATGAGCTGAGCTCGCAGTCACAGTCAGTAGCTGGGGACACGTGGGATTGGGGTCACAGAGGGATTTTGGGGATGTGCAGGAGGTCAGGGAGTATCCATGATCCTCATGCATGAAAGGGAAGCTCAGGGACTTTGGGAATGTGCACGTCAGGGGCTTGGAGAGGGAAGTTCAGGGATTATGGGAATATGCAGAAGGTCAGGGGGTATCCATGATCTTTGTGTGTGGAAAGAGAAGTTCAGGGATTTTGGGGGTGTGCAGGTCAGGGGCTTAGAAAGGGAAGCTCAGGAATTTTGGAGATGTGCAGGAGGTCAGGGAGTATCCATGATCCTCATGCATGAAAGGGAAGCTCAGGGACTTTGGGAATGTGCACGTCAGGGGCTTGGAGAGGGAAGTTCAGGGATTATGGGAATATGCAGAAGGTCAGGGGGTATCATGATCTTTGTGTGTGGAAAGAGAAGTTCAGGGATTTTGGGGGTGTGCAGAAGATCAGGGGATATCAATGATCCTTGTGCATGGAAAGGGAAGTTCAGGGATTTTGGGGATGTGGAGATCAGGGAGTATCCATGATCCTCGTGCCTGGGAGGAGAAGCTCAGGAATTTTGGGGATATGCAGAAGGTCGGGGGTATCCATGATCTTTGTGTGTGGAAAGAGAAGCTCAGGGATTTTGGGGATGTGGAGATCAGGGAGTATCCATGATCCTCATGCCTGGGAGGAAAAGTTCAGGGATTTTGGGGTTGTGCAGAAGGTCAGGGGTATCCATGATCCTCATGCATGGAAGGGGAGCTGGGAATTGTGCTGTCCACATCCGTGTGATCCACATCCCGACCGTTGGTAAATGTGGAATAATGAGGGCAGGAATTGCTCTGGGCACCCAGTTTGAATTCCCACTCAGGTGTGGGAAGGACTCTCCTGTCTCTCCCGAGGAAGGGCAGATGGAAAGGGGAGCTGGATGAGGAACGGCCAGTGCTGTTCCTTGTCACTCCACACCCACTCACGTGCATGTGGCTTCCCAGGAAGTCTGAGCCTGTCTGTTATCCCAAACACAGCAGGGATTGGTGCCTGTGGAGAGGGAACAGCCTGGAGGGGTTGTTTGGGGTTTCCCCGTGAATCCCAGCTGCTGGAATGTGGGAATTCCCACGGGGCTGAGTGTGGTCAGGTCAACACCCACAGCTCAGCCAAGGGTCCAGAAATCCTTGAGCAGAACTCCCTGTGACACCAGGAATCCGTATCCCCCCATCCATATCCCAGAGGAGCTGGAAAAGCAGCGTCCAAGGGCAGGTGTGGTGATGCAGAGCCGGGATTCTGGGAAACATGGACAGCAGAATGGCTGGGAGATGGTTTGGATCATGTGAGGATTGCCTGGCCTGGGTTTCCCAGGACAGCAGCCACCAGGGATGGGTTTCCCTTTGGAGCATCTCCTGAGGGTACTGGGATCTGCTGCCTCGGGCCTTGGAATACAGAATCCATGTGGAAGAGGCTGAAACCCAGAAGCTGAAGTATCCCAGGAGAGCATGGGTCATTCATATCCAAGAAAGCCATCCAGATTTATCCCAGCTGCAGCTGCAGAGGGAATATCCAGCCCAGAGCTTTGGGATGCAGCCAGTGCTGAGCATTCCCACGTGTGCCTGTTCCCACCCCATTCCCTGTGGGACGCACTGGGATCATCAGGACAGACAAACCCAACACGGGATGAACTCTGCTCATCCCGCTTCTCCGGGATGCTGCTCCGTAGGGATGGAATCCAGCAGGGCCTGGCCCTGTCCCCTGTGTTTTCCTTTGGGTTTAAATCTGTTTTCTTTGGGTTTCAGCGTTGCTTCCTGGTCAGCCAGGACCGGGAATGCAGCGCTGGGAATGTGGCACGGGCAGGTGTTTGCTCTGCCTCCTGCACCGCTCCTGTGCCAACCCTTCCTGCATTCCCACCTGGCACCTGCTCCTTCCCTTCTCCTGCCTTTTCCAGCCCTGTGTCCTGTGTGTGTGGACAGGGAGGGGCTGGCTGTGGATGTGTCCCCGGCTCCTCCAGGGAGATCTTCTCCAGAGGCTCCTGGAAGATGCATCACCGATGTTCCCTTCAAAACCCAGCCTCTTTCTGGGCTGAATCTGCTGCTTTTTAATTAACGGGAGCTGCCTGTCCTTCCCTCTGCTGTGGGCGTGTGGAGCTGCCAGGACAAATGGGATGGCAGGAATTCTTTAAGGAATTCTTTATTTAAGGAATTAATTAAGGCCCCTGCCAGTCATGCTGTGATGTTTAATGAGCATCTTCCCATCCCTGGGATCCAACCAGGCTGGAACAGCACCCAGGGCTGGCCCAGGACTTCCTGCTCCGAAACACCTCCCTGGGAGGGAATTCCTGCTGCAATTCCAGAGAATCATGGAATCACAGAACGGTTTGGGTGGGCAGAGTCCCTGTTTGGGAATGTTTGGGAATTCCCAGCTGAGCCTGGAGTGCAGGGATGGATCAGCTGGGGAGTTCTAACTGGAGAATCCATGGCAGGGAAAAGGTTGGAGGGGAAACTGGTTCCGGTCCAGGTGTTCTCCCATCCCTTTTCCATCTTTCCTGGGATCCTTTTGGCTTCCTTCAGCCCGACCTTGGCCAAGTGCCCTCAGACTGGTGGCTGGGCCAGCTGAGCTTTCAGGTGATTTTTCCTCTAAACCAGGGAATTTGGCTTCCCCGAATGTTTTCCTGAGCTTTGCCAGAGTTTATTCCTCCCTCACCCATTAGTGATGGAGTGGATGATAAACCCAGAGCGGGATTTCCACGGAGATCCCAATTCCCACGGAGATTATCGGGGATAAACACAAATCCCTGCTGTGCCCTGGCTTGGAGCACCCTCAGCACTTCCTGACCTCCCTCAGAGCCAGAGATTCATCCGTGGAATTGAGGGAAGGGCTGGAAGAAGCTGGAGCATCCCTAAACTTGCCTGTGCATCCCTGTGACCCAGGGCTGTGCATGGAGGGGCTGGATGGGGCAGGCAATTCCCAAATCCCACTGGGATGATTTTCCTCTTCCCATTTCCCTGCCATGCCGACCATCCCTGCCGTGTTTCCCATTTCCTCTGCATCCCAAGGGAGGCTCAGGGCTGCCCCAGTGCCTGAGGGACACAAAGAGCTGCTGTTCCAGCTCTGGCTGCTCCCAGCACAACGGGGTTTTCCTTGGCCAGAGTCCAGAGGGACAAGGTGACAGAGGATTCCCACATTTTCCTGGAGGAAGTGGCCAGCTCGGTGATGCTGCTGCTGAGCCCATCCTGGGTGCTGGAACTGCTGGGAAGGGGATGGGATATGGGAAATGTGGGAAGTGGGGTCTGTGTGTGCTGGCTCTCTGCCTCATCCATCCCATTACAAAAATCCTGGATTTAGGGGTGGAGCATTGATATGGAAAATTTGGGGATTTTTGTCCATCTCCGTTGGCATTAATCCGTTAATTCCTCCAGCATTTGGGAGGAATAAACCTTTTTTCCATAATATTGTCCCATCAGCTGTAGCAGAGCAGCAAGTGGTGCTTCCCAATGGCATTCCCAGGAGTGCCAGGAGTTTATTCCATGGATAAAATCCTTCTGAACAGGTGTCAGTGTCTTCTTCTCCCTCTGGGATAGGGAAGTGTTTCCTGGACATTCATTGTGCTGCACTGCAGGGACCAGCCAGGAACTGGGAGCAAGGAATTGCCAGCAAGGAATTCTGAGTGAGAGATTCTGAGCAAAGGATTGCAGGAAAGGAATTGTGAGAAAGGAATTTCCAGCAAGGAATTGTGAGAAAGGAATTTCCAGCAAGGAATTGTGAGAAAGGAATTTCCAGCAAGGAATTGTGAGAAGGGAATTTCCAGCAAGGAGTTGTGAGAAGGGAATTGCCAGCAAGGAATTGCCAGCAAGGAATTGTGAGAAAGGAATTTCCAGCAAGGAATTGTGAGAAGGGAATTTCCAGCAAGGAGTTGTGAGAAGGGAATTGCCAGCAAGGAATTGCCAGCAAGGAATTTCCAGCAAGGAATTGTGAGTAGGGAATTGTGAGCAAGGAATTGTGAGTAGGGAATTACAAGTAAGGAATAGTGACTGATCCAGTTGGAAGCATGGAATTGTGAGTAAGGAACAGTGAACAAGTTGGGTGTTCCCTGGGGAATCCTGGAGGGATCCCTTCCTCCAGCTCGCTGCTTTTCCCTCTCCAGTGTATTTTTGGTGCTGGGGATACCTGCAGGTGCTCTGCATCCCAGGAGTATCCATGGAAAATATCCAAGGAAAACGTGCCTGGGTGGCACCTGAGCCAGAGCAGGGAGCCTGGGGCTTGTCATTCCCAGGGGAGCTGGGGGTTTAAATCCAGTTTTAGTGCCTGGAGCTTAAATCCAGTTTTAGTGCAAGAACTGGGAGCCTCCAGCTCAGGATCCCTGCTGGAGGAAAGATTCCTGGAGGAAACATCACTCCCACGAGCCCGGCTCCAAGCAGAGCACGTGGGGAGGGCTTGGGGAGCAGGGATGAGGAATTTGGGAAGAGGTTACGAAACCTGTGGTGAAATCCCTGTCCTGTGGAGAGCCCGGAGCAGCCTCTGGCCACCAGTGTCAAATCCCTGCTTCCATCCAGCTGCAGGTTCCCGGGATGAGGCCAGGATCCCCCAGCCTGGCTGCTGGCAGGGAAGAGCAGGAATCTAAATTTATCCCATCTTCTCCATCCCAAAGCACTTCCCTGGTCCAGGCAATCCCTGCTGCCAGCTGCTTGCTGCAACCCTTCCCTTCCCTTCCCTTCCCTTCCCTTCCCTTCCCTTCCCTCCCTGGGATGATTCCAGCAGCAGGAGGCAGGGGCAGGTTCCTTTGGAAAATCTCCTTTTCCAGCAGGGAGGATTCCTGGCTGAGGGATGTGGCCAGAACTCCCTGGATGGGTTGGGAATGTGGGCCAGAGAAAGTTTCCCAACTCAGAGTTCACCCCAAGGTCCTTGGGAGGGTCATAGGGCTCCAATCCAGGCTGCATCCCAAGGGATTCTTCAATGGAAGATCCCTCCCCTGGCTGTCAGGGTGTCACTGCTGGCAGCTCTGGAGCCATCCCAATTCCAGGGGATTTGGGCACATCCAGAGGCAGAGGAGCTTCCCTGAGCACCAGGCAGTGGCAGCAGCCCTGGGAGGGCTTGGCTTGTGGGGAATATCTCCATGGAGTCCTGCATCCCACTGGGATGGCTTTGGGATGGGGCTGGATAAACCCTGGAGGCAGGAATGGCTGGATCCATGTCCCAGGGAGTGCTGGATGTGGGAATGCACATCCCAGTGAGTGCTGGATGTGAGGGATGAAATCCTGGTAGGAACTGGATATGTGGGAATGCACATTCCAATGGGAATTGGATGTGAGGGATGAAATCCCAATGGGAACTGGATGTTGGGAATGCACATCCTGGTGGGTGCTGGATGTGGGGGATGAAATCCCAATGGGAGCTGGATGTGAGGGATGAAATCCCAATAGGAACTGGATATGGGGGATGAAGATCCCAAAAGGAACTGGACGTTGGGGGTGAAATCCCAATGGGAACTGGATGTTGGGGATGAAATCCCAAAAGGAACTGGATGTGGGAATGCATATCCCAATGAGAACGGGATATGGGGGATGAAATCCCAATGGGAACTGGATGTGGGGGATGAAATCCCAATGGGAACTGGATGTGGGAACACACATCCCAATGAGAGCTGGTTGTTGGGGATGAAATCCCAAAAGGAACTGGATGCTGAGGATGAAATCCCAATGGGAACTGGATGTGGGAACACACATCCCAATGAGAGCTGGTTGTTGGGGATGAAATCCCAAAAGGAACTGGATGCTGAGGATGAAATCCCAATGGGAACTGGATGTTGGGTTTGCACATCCCAGTAGGACCTGGATGTTGGGTTTGCACATCCCAGTCCAACCAAACCCATCAGAGGTGCCCAGCTGAGCATTCCCTCTGATTTTAAGGCCACAGCTGGATTTTCCTGCGGCAGCAGCTGATCTCCAGCAGCCAGGAATGCTCAGAGGAAGCGATTTTATTTTCCCTTCCCTTGCTGGATTTCCCAGGACGCCGTCTTTGATCCCCACTCCCGATGTCACCAAGGAGGAAACTGCAGCTCCTCGAAGTGGGGCTGGAACCTGGGGGGCGGGATTCAACCTTTGGCATCAGGGTTGGATCACCCCATATCCAGGGATTGTGGCCACCAAGGGGTGCAGCTCACACCCCATTTGGGGAGGAAAACTGAGGATTTAGTGCCTGGAGGAGGCCAGATGTGGCTGGGTGGGATTTGGGTGTCCTGCTGCTGTTGGGAACATCTGGCCCCGCTGCTGTGTCCCGGGGCACTGGAAATGGGTCACGTCCTGATTCCAGAGGAGCTGCCTGGCTTTGGGATGAGCTTTCCAGGGCTGGGCCCGTCTGGGTCATCGTAAAACTCCTTTGTGCTTTGAGGCTGCGGCTGCCTCGCCCTAAAATTCACCCCAAAGCGGCACCGCCTTCTCCTGGAGCTGCAGAAACGACTCTGTGATGGGACCAGCCCCGAGTGAGCATCACTGGGATCCCGGGCTGGAATCATGGGAATGTGGATGGGTTCGGGACAGTTCCCAAACGAGTCCCACACCGTGGAATGTGGGACAGGCAGTGGCAGGGACGGAAGAGCCCCCATGGGTCTGTTTGGAGCCTTTTTGTTCATTATTCCATTAAAAAATTGGGAATCTGTTGTAACAGCCCCAGAGAGTTTTGGGGGGAGCCCCCCACAACATCCCCCTGGCTGCCAGGCCTGGGAACATTCCCAAAATCCCTGACTCCTGGAACATCTTCCCATCAGAGCTGCCCCAAAGAGCTCCACACTGGATGCCCCCAGGATGTCCCAGCAGGGGCAGCTTGGAGCCATCTCCAGCATCCCTGGGAAGTCATTCCCATCTGAGCCAGGAGCTCCCTTCTCCCATGGATCCAGCATCCCTGGGAAGTCATTCCCATCTGAGCCAGGAGTTCCCTTCTCCCATGGATCCAGCATTTCTGGGAAGTCATTCCCATCTGAGCCAGGAGCTCCCTTCTCCCATGGATCCAGCATTTCTGGGAAGTCATTCCCATCTGAGCCAGGAGTTTCCCTCTCCCAGAGATCCAGCATCCCTGGAAGCCACCTCGGGGTGGCACAGAGCAAGCAGCAGCCCAGGACAATCAGGAATGGCCTCTGCAGCCTCTGGGATTTGCTGTTCCAGGGAATTCTGCCCGTGCAGAGCTCCCGAGGTGCCCAGAGCGTGCCCACGGCTCGGGGCTGGCTCCAGGGGGGCTGCAGGATGATCCCAGCCTCGGGAGGAGCTCTGTGCCTTGGGAATCCTCATCCTGCACCGCGGGGGTGCAGGCTGCAAAGGCTGCAGGAGCTCTGGAGGAGAGGATCCATCCCAATCCAGTCCCTGGAATGCTGGAGGATGAGGGAGTGATGGGTGCTCAGAATTCCAGGGTCTCCTAGAATTCCTAGGAGATTCCCTCACTGGCGCTGTGACTCCACCAACCTTCCCCTGTGCTTCCCGTGGGCTCCACTCGAGGAGGAATCCCAGGAATGCTGGCCCAGCAGTGGGATTGGTGTCCTGGCAGGATCCAAGGCAGGATCTGCTCAGAGGATCCCCCAAACACCTGCCAAGGTCGATTCCCATGCCCAGGGTTGGTGATCCCATCACCCCTGCCTTGCTCCCTGGGAAAATTCCCTCAGGTTCTGGAAGGATGCTGGACACATCCACGAGCCCACACCATCTTCTTCTGGATTCCAGTCCCGGATTTAAAGCTCCAGGTGGTTTTTTCAGCCCAGAAAATCCTGGCTTTTCCCTCACTCCCAGCACCCTCAGCTCTGTCTGGGGCTGAACTTTTGCCCTGCAGACAGAGCTGGGTTTAACTGTGCCCCATAAAGCAGCTCCAGCTCTTCCCTGCAGGAAGGTTCACGAGGAAGATGGAAAATAGGCCCTTAATGCCCTAAGAATTCGTCTCTCTTCCCCCATCTTCCCTTCCATGAACTTTTAAGCTCATCCAGAACACTCCATACATTGATGGCAGGGCTGGGATGCTGCAGCTTTGCCGGGAGGGCAGGATTTCCATGGAGTCCTAAGTGGAAGCAAATGGTTTTAAAGGAAATTAAATTTACAGCTCTATAAAAAAAAAAAAAAAGGCATTTTATTGCTTTGCTTTGCCTGTCAGTCGGGAGAGGCAGGGGAGAAAGGAATGCTCAGGAGCTGGAGGCAAAGAGGAGAAAACCCATGGATCACCAGGTGGGAAAATCCTGGATGCTTGGAAGTGATGCTCAGGGTGCTTCATACTCTTACATGTTGGCTGGGGATGCAGACACAGCAACACCTCAGCGTTTATTTATGGGGAAAATGGGAAATCCCTAGGATTTATTAATTAATCTCTTCCCATTAATTAATCTCTTCTCAGCCCAAATCCCAAATCTGGGAGTGATTCCCAGCCGAAATCCCAAATCCAAGCCTGAATCTCAGCCCAAATCTGGGAGTGAATCCCAACCCAAATCCCAAATCCATGCCTGAATTCCAGCCCAAATCCCAAATCTGGGAGTGAATCCCAGCTCAAATCCCAAATCCATGCCTGAATTCCAGCCCAGATCTGGGAGTGAGTCCCAGCCCAAATCCCAAATCCATGCCTGAATTCCAGCCCAAATCCCAAATCTGGGAGTGAATCCCAGCCCAAATCCCAAATCCATGCCTGAATTCCATCCCAAATCCCAAATCCATGCCTGAATTCCAGCCCAAATCCCAAATCCATGCCTGAATCCCAAGCCCAGGAGGGTTGGAGTAAACAGGAATAGAACAGTGGCATTGGACAGCCATGGAGCCAGCAGGAACGGGAGGGAGAGGAGGGGCCTGGTGCCTTCATGTTCCATCTGGATCCGTCTGTGCCGCGTCCCAAGGAGCTGGGAAGGTCCTGTGGGACAGGGAAAGGTGACAGCCGGTGGCACGCGGGGACCTCAGCACGGCACAGCCCCGGTGCAAACCCCTGGGGATTGCAGGAGCATCCCTGCTTCGGGATGTCTGGAGGAGCTGGAGGCTCAGCTGGGCTCGTTCTCCACCAGATTTGGGGCTGCACATCCCCCTCATTCCCAGGCAGATCCTTCCCGGCGCTGAGCAGGCAGCAGGGAGCAGCTGGGTGACATTTCCCCGCTGTCCCCCGGCTCAGGGGGTGCTGTGGCTGTGCCCAGCTGAGGTGGCCGAGGGGGCTTTGCCTCTTCCCGAGCTGCAGAGGGAAGCAGGAAGCTCCCCCAGCTCCAGCAGTCCCAGCTGTGTCAATAGAGCAGCCAGGAACAAAGGGGCTCTTTCTTCTCCTCTGTTTGTGGCAGTGGCGCTGCGACAGTGGCTGCTGGGGACAGGCGTGTGCAGGGCTCAGCCACGGCTCGCTGGGATGGGATGGGATGGGATGGGATGGGATGGGATGGGGGGATCCAGGCTCTGTTTGTCTCGTAATACCCGTTATTATTTTATTATTAAACATATAAAATTACTATATATTATGGCAGGTTTATATATATGTGTGTGTGGGAGAGTGAAGTCACAGCATCCCTGGGAGTGTCCCAGGCCAGGTTGGACAGGGCTTGGAGCAGCCTGGGACAGTGGAAAGTGTCCCTGCCTGTGATGAGATGAGCTTTAAGATCCCTTCCCTCCTGTGATTCCACGATCTTTATTAATGCATGTAAATATGGGTTTCCTTTTGGGGCTTTGTTGAGAGCAGATCACTGAAGGAAGGGAAGAGCTGCCTCTGGAGCCAGGATTTTTCCCAAATATCATCCTTGCTGCCACCAGGACTTGGGGCTGGGATGAGTGTGGCCCTCCAGACAGGGAATGATGTCCTGACCCCCTTCCCTCTCCTCCCTACCTTGGCAGGCTGCAGAGAAACCATTAATGAGTGGTTTTCACCTTTT